>JBBPBX010030330.1:17048-31926 GCA_038048925.1 Garcialebias charrua
ATAAAGGTGTTTTAAACCCTTCCCACACTCTTGCAATATTCTAAACAAAGTTTCTAAACTCTAAACGCTCTAAAAGAGCACAGCATGTCATGATTTCAGCTCTCTGCCTCCTCTGCTCGTTGCCACGTGCAAGCTCTTGGCCACGCCCACTTCTCTGATCTGAACAGAGATCAGCTGATCAGCTGCAGCAGGAAGTTTATCCTGCAGTGTGGGCTGCAAAAAGTTGCTGCAGGTGCTAAATAATTTTAAACAATTTATTTTAAATAAAAATTCCATTCCGATCGTGCGGCTCATCCATCAATCAGTCAGTTGTGTGTCATGTCCAATCTTATTTTAAAAAAACTGCAATAAATGAACCGCGAAGTAGCGAGGGACTACTGTATTGTAAAGAAACAGTAAGTATAATATAGAGACATCTAGTGGTGAAGTTACAGATTGCAACAAATATTAATCAGCTCAACATTTTTAAAAAGTTGATAAAATTTGTAGTTTTAGTTCAAATGAATCAATTTTTCTGTCTCAAATGCTTAATTTTTTTATTAAATAAAATGTTTCACCAATTTGCAAACCACTCGACTTTACATTTATTTGTTACAGCGTTTGAAAGTGAGGTTTTAGAGTATAACATTGACGTTAATATAAGAAAATATTTTCCTCTCTCCGTCGTACCTGCGACCAGGAGCTGCTGTACCACAAAACCGTCGGCACACAAAGACCTCTGTTGCACGCTTTCATCTCCATGGGTTTTTCAGCGACACAGTCCCCGCCTCCTCCGCCGTCTCTGACCCCATCTTTGGTGAGACACACCACTTCTCTCTTCTGCACGCCGGGGCCGCACTGAGCCGAACACTGAGGCAGCAAAGTGAGAGGTCAAGTTGAGCATCACAGCTGGGCGCATGCTCGTTCACTTCTGGGTGTGTGTGTTACTCACAGTTTTGGACCAGTCAGTGAAGTACCAGTTGGTCACGCAGGGGCCCATGTTGCACTCTTCGCTTCCTTGTGGGCGGAGCCTAGAGTTGCACTCGTTTTCGCCCACCACGCCACCTTGATCGCTGATGCAGCGGATGCTCCTCGTCCTTCGGCCCACTCCGCAGTCAACTGAGCACTGAGGCGAACGGAGAGCAGAAACATATTAAATACATGAAACACAACATAAATAAACAGATGAGGACTTTTCAAAATTTATGACAGATCTGAGTCCAGGGCTGGTTTTGTGGACGTACCGTGGTCCAGTTAGAGCTGACCTCCCAGTGGGAGCAGAGGCGGAGCTCGCAGGCCTGCGTGGACTCTGGCGGGGTGAGGTGGGCGCAGCGCTGCGGGTGGACCATGGTGGAGCGTGTCCCGAAGCTCTGCCTGCACTGGAGCTGCCTCTGCTGCACGCCGGGCCCACAAGAAACACTGCACTCCGACCAGGAGCTGGCCTCCCAACTAACACACGGACAAGGACACGCGTCACTTCTTTTCAGCTACTTTCAGCTACTTTCAGGTGCTTTTTCAGCTGTTTTGTACTCATTTCAGATTATTTCTGCTAACTACAACATTTTTGTGCTTCTTCAACTCTTTTCTGCTAATTTCAGCTTATTATGCTCCTTTCAGCTTATTTCAGCAAGATTCTTCTTTTTCTGCTATTTCAGCTACTATTTAACTGTTTTTAAAGGGGACCACAGATGCAAAATTCACTTTTTAATGTTTTTTTTACTCAACTTTGGGTATTTACTTCATAAAAAAACAGTCCTTGTGCCAAAAAAATGCACCCAGTGGTTTATTTACTCTAAGTAGATTTATTTATCTGTGATAAAAACGGTTCGTTTTTGAAATAAACTGGAAGTCAATCGCGCTTGTGACGTCACAAGCGCTAGGACAACCCACCCCAACCTGAGTCCAGCCCCTCACCTAGCAACCCCTGGTTAGGCTCAACCCACTTCTGTATTAAACACATGACTGTTGTTTTTCATGATTTCATCTCATCTTTTGTTTATATGTTCTTAATTTCATGTGTACAGCACTTTGTTGCAGCTGTGGTTTTTTAAATGGCTTTATAAATAAAGTATAATTGTTATTTTTATGTTTTAGTTCAATTTTTAGTGTATTTGCGATCGCTCCCAACGCGCAGCCGGCAAAAATTAAACGAGCGGACTCCCGGCATAGGGACCGGCGGCAACGGGACCCTCTTCTGGCGGATGGAGCGGAGCTTCAACTGTACAGCCTCGCTGCAGCCTCGCAGCAGCCTCGCAGCAGCGAGGACCTTCTCCTTACGGATTAATTTACGGGAGACACTTGGTGAACTTTGTGTTGTCTTGACTGGAACAGCGATAACTCCCAAAATCTCCGCGTGCAACGAGCGGAGCTGGCGAACACCGGAAGAGGAACAAGCTAACATTAGCTTCGGATTCGGCAGGTCTCATGCTAAAAGGAGCAGCAAATTGCGGCGCGCTCAGACGGGTTTCGGTAAGTTATCTTAAGCTAGCACTAACAGTAAGTCAAATGAGTAATAAAAAAAGAGCTAATTTTAAAACAACAACACATTACAGATACTGGCTGTTACAGAGGGCGTAAACAGATCGTTGAAGGGCGTGGACTTCAGAACTTCTATCAGAAACCGGTCGTTCAAAACGAAAGTTAAAAATGGCAGAATTAAAAAGGGTATAATTGATTATCTAAGAATTATTTTGTGCATTAAATTGAAGGAATAGGGTCTAGATAGCACACAGAAATAACATAAAATTTTTAAAAATGCATCTGAGGTCCCCTTTAATGCTAATTTTAGTTTTTTGTGGCTAATTCCACATTTTTTGCACTCATTTCAACTTTTTTCAGCCTAATTCAGATAAAAAGTGCTCTCTCCACTTCCTTCTTGTAATTTCAGATTCGTTCTGCTTTCTAGATACTTTTCAGCCGTTTTTTGCTTATTTCAGCTTATTTCAGATAATTTCTACTTTTTTGTGCTCATTTCTGCTCCTTTCAGCTTAATTTGGCGAACACGTTTTCTTTCTGCTTTCTTTAAGCTTGTTCTGCCTTTTCATCTATATTTTTGGCATTTTTATTTAATTTGAGCTGTTTACTGATAAATTCAAGATTTTTGTGTTCATTTCTGCTACTTTCAGGCTAGTTAACATCTTTATGCTAATGTCAGCTTACTATGCTCCTTTCAGCTGTTTTCTGCTCTTTCAGCTACCGTACTATTTAGCTCTTTTGATGCTAATTTTAATCTTTTCAGCTAATTCCGCATTTTTTTTATATGAGTTCAGCTTCTTCCACTACCTTCTGGTAGTTAAAGCTTATTTTTGCCTTTTCAGCTACTTTTCAGCTATTTTTTGTTGTTGCTAATTTCTGCCTTTTTTAAGCTAATTTCCTCACTTTTGTGCTAATTTCTGTTTATTTTAAACACAATTCAACAAATATGTGTTTTTTCTTTTTCTAATTTAGATTTGTTCTTCCATTTCTGCATGTTTTTTTAAGCTAATTTCAGCTGTTTTTCAGCAAGTTCTTCTGCAATAAGCATTCACACTGCATTTTTGCAAGAATTGCAATTTCTTTAGCTATTTTTGGTTTCCACGTTTCCACTTTTTTGTTTTGTTTTTTGAATGTCCAGAGGACCAGACTTAGCTTTTTTTTTTTTAGAATTTCCTACCTGGATTATTGAGCATGCATCAGGGTATTTTTATGGTTTTGATATTCCGTTCTTTGAAGCAACGTTTGTTTGCTCCTAAGTAAAACAGAAACTTTGTGGCACAGACTCATTTTTCTAATGATCGTTTGTATTTGGATTAAAAACAGAAAACCAATCGTCAGAAAGCAAAACCTAAATAAAAGTGGGACATTTCATTGAATACTGATACTGTGTGTTTGTTTGTTTTACTCAAAGTACGGTATTTGAAGAAAAGTAAAAGTTTTTTGTGGGCAGGCAGTACACTAAATTAAAAACAATCATAATACATGTATATCTGAAGAAATAAAAAATATAAATCATCAATCAGAGGGTTAAATAAAAAAGAGCTCACAATGGCGGGCAGGGCTGAGTGTTGCACGCCTCCTCATCAGCAGCAGGTTTGGCTGCAGAGTCACACTTCGCCTCTGGTACTTCTTCATCCGTGTGACGGTTTACACATAAAATCTCTCTGTGTTGAGAACCTGAACAGAAAGAAAGACAAGCTGGGAGTAAAATATTTATTTTTCCCATGCATTTACAAAAAGCAGCCTGAGGAGGGAGACGTTACATTCTTCAAAAAAACTAAAGTTAAAAATAAGATGCAATCGTTGAGGGTCTACAATCAGACCTTTTCCACAAGAAGCAGAACACTCCGTGAGGCCTCCCTTCCTCCAAACAAAGGGGAGCTGAGTGTCTGGCGGCAGGTCGGTCCGAGGGGGGATCCGAGCGTTCCTGTTGGGCCCCATTCCTCGAGGGCGAGTCCTCTCAGGTGGCCAGCGGTCAAAAGATGGGGGAGAAAACACAGACGTGGAGGAGGAGGAGGGGAAAGAAGGGACTGAAATAGGAGGAGGCTCCTCTACTGACACAGTAAGGGGACCTGGGAGGAACAAAAATAAACAAATGGTCATAAAGATAAATTAGGAATGTCAGGAAAGGTGGAGGGGAAAATGTGCTCGATAGAGACGGAGGGAAAAGACAAAACAATCTGAAATATGAGAAATGAGAGGAAGGCAGTGAGTCAGAGGCTAATGCTATCATGGTGAGGTCAGGATCTCATGACGGCAGACATGTTGAGCCGATAGCCTCCCATCAACGGTGAAACAAATACACACCAACACGCTCGTGCAGGAATCCCTCCCACTTGGCCCTCGACCACACCCGCCCTAATCCAAAAATACGCCAATCATGTCTTACAGCGGCGACGCCTTGGTGGAAAGAATGACTCGTGTGATCTTCTGCTGCATTTACAGCTCGGTTCAACCAGAGGATGGGTCAAAGGGTCTTACCGTGAAGGGGTGCCCTCGCTGGCTCCCGCTCCCTGACTCTCTCCCTCGGCGCCTCTCTGGGCGTCTCCCTCTCCAGCAGGTTCTCCCTTTCGCCCTCTTTCTTCTCCACCGGGATGTAAAACTCATAATCGATGCCCGGGTTGTCCTTGTGGTAGATTATCTAGGAAGCAACACAGATGGGAGAGAATGTCAAACAATTTTCAAAAGAGCCCAGAAGAGGCTTGTTAGACGTTCTGTTGTGAAACAGCTACAGAGCGGTTTGTGTTTTATAAAACTTCACACCATCTTCAGGTCCACATTGCAGGGTTGAGTCTCGGGAGTCTATTTGTAAGTGCAAAGTGTGGCACTGAAGCATTTTCTGTTCAGCTTGCGGCACTTTTGATGGGATGTTTCTAATATTCCTGCCAGAATAACCATGTAATACCAAACCAACATCAGTGGAAAGATTTATAAAAAAAGGGTTTGCATGATTTACTATGTTTTTGTTTTAAAGACGGGAGTTTCTTTTGGATGGGAGCAATCCATTATGGTCTTTGCCGTACATGGACTGGCTGTCAGCTCATCAATACAGCCAGAATTAAGTCCCTTGTCTCCAAACTGAGATCATCCAAAGAGGAATCTACAACAAGTAAGTTATTATTTGTTTATACTCTTTCTACAGAACCCCACTTCAAAAGATTCAAACTATCCCCTGAAGCAACTGGCAGTTCAGCGTGGCTAAAGTCTTTATCCCTCCATAATGCCGAAACTCAGCTCTCTGTCTGAAAGCGCTTGACAAAAAGCAGAGGAGCGTGACTTTAGGCTCCAAACACTGACACTGAAGTATCACATGTTCAGTATAAACATGTGACTTTGGGTGACTTTGAGTAGAGGTAGGACATGTCAAGCTGTTGCACTGCGTGTCCACTTTTGGTCTTAATATTCATTTATCTCCCTAAAAGGGTTTGACTGTAACAAAAACACAAACCTAGTAATATAAAACTGCATGTAAAAGTTCTGTCTACTCCTCAGTAACTACTCTGTTTACCAGTTATAACTAAAGTACTGAAATTATATATATAATATATGAAAAAAGAAAAGAAAAGCTTTGCAGAGCGGTGAAGGCTGCACAGAAGTCTGTTGGAGTCAGCCCCCCCACTATCACAAACATCTACACCTCTAGATCCAGGAAGAGAGCCACCTGCATCATGAAAGACCCCACTCACCCAGCACACACACTTTTTGCCCTGCTCCCCTCAGGAAGGAGGTTGAGGAGCATTAAGTGTAGAACCACTAGACTGAGGAACAGCTTCTACCCTGAGGCTGTTAGACTCATGAATATCTAACCAGAATAATCACTGTGAAAATCACATCATGTTGCTGCTGATCTGTTTCATGTTGCTGCTGATCTGTTTCATGTTGCTGCTGATCTGTTTCATGTTGCTGCTGATCTGTTTCATGTTGCTGCTGATCTGTTTCATGTTGCTGCTGATCTGTTTCATGTTGCTGCTGATCTGTTTCATGTTGCTGCTGATCTGTTTCATGTTGCTGCTGATCTGTTTCATGTTGCTGCTGATCTGTTTCATGTTGCTGCTGATCTGTTTCATGTTGCTGCTGATCTGTTTCATGTTGCTGCTGATCTGTTTCATGTTGCTGCTGATCTGTTTCATGTTGCTGCTGATCTGTTTCATGTTGCTGCTGATCTGTTTCATGTTGCTGCTGATCTGTTTCATGTTGCTGCTGATCTGTTTCATGTTGCTGCTGATCTGTTTCATGTTGCTGCTGATCTGTTTCATGTTGCTGCTGATCTGTTTCATGTTGCTGCTGATCTGTTTCATGTTGCTGCTGATCTGTTTCATGTTGCTGCTGATCTGTTTCATGTTGCTGCTGATCTGTTTCATGTTGCTGCTGATCTGTTTCATGTTGCTGCTGATCTGTTTCATGTTGCTGCTGATCTGTTTCATGTTGCTGCTGATCTGTTTCATGTTGCTGCTGATCTGTTTCATGTTGCTGCTGATCTGTTTCATGTTGCTGTGTTCATTCGTACTCATCTGCTCACACAGACTCATGTTCGTGCTGCTGTTCGGCATATTGTTTTTATGCTACTAGTGCTTAATGTACTTTTTGGTTAATGTTTTTCTTAGATCTTATCTTAGATCTTATTAAAGTTTTTCTTTGATATTTTATTGTTTGATGTAACCGGGACCCTGTGTACATAATCTCGTTCCACCATGACAAATAAAGAAACTGACTCTGAAGCAAAAAAGAAACTGTCCAGATGACACCCTGATGCATGCTCAAGATGACCTAACTGAGAATTATTGGACCTTGTATAACTTTTGACCTTGATTTGTGGCTTTGATTTGTGGCTTTGACCTTAGAGCTGAGGTGATGAAAAGTGTATGCCATACTCTAATGATACATATGTGTATGTTTCGTTAAATTATCTTGAGTGGATCAAGAAGTTATGGGCAGGGACAAGAAAAAGTTTACGGATGTAGGATATACCAGAATACGTCCGCCTTTTGCTGGGTGCATCGCTTAACTGGAGCCAGATCCTGCCGGAACAGGATCTGGGAACTCTCTTATTTTTAAACGGTGCATTCTGGTAACCGTTTCCTTGGATTCGGTAATGCTCAGGCTTACTAATAATAAAGTTAAGAACAAATATGACTGGCTTGAATGAATATAACCTATATTGGATAAGTAAACTGAAAATACTTACATAAACACTCATTTTAAACACAACAGCCATTTAGGAGCTGCCTCTTCAAGTAAACATTTCCACGTCTACCTTTAAAAAAAATCTCCACCCCTACAAGAATGGTGGGGGTGAGTGCCGAGCTAACGATGCAGTCGTACGCGGACAGGAGCTCACAGGCAGCTGCGAACAGACGGAGGAGGTGCCTGGAGGTTTTACATGTGGAGTCGAACAACAACGAGCAGAGACAGTGTCATGCTTGGAACGGTCAAGTGTGGGGGTGTAGGATGCTTGACAGAAGCAGAGTGTTTACAAATGTAATAATAATAATAATAATAATAATACTGTAATCATTTTATTTAAAAGCGTCTTTCAGGACACCCAAGGACACTTAACAAACCAATGCAGTTCAACAAACATTTTCAGTGACAAATTTAAATGTAAAATACATAAAGATTATAAAATGCAAAATAATAAAAATACATTTAGTAAAGTTAATGATAAGCTAGTCTAAAGAGATGTGTTTTCAGGGCTGTCTTGAACAGAGAAAGGGAGGTGGTGTTTCGAAGGTCTGGCGGTAGAGCGTTCCAGAGGTGAGGGGCAGAGCAGGTGAAGGCCCTGCTCCCCATGGTGGAGAGGCGGGCAGAGGGTACATGGAGATGTAGCGAAGAGGAGGATCTGAGAGAGCGTGATGGGATGGAGATTTGTAGGAGGTCAGATAGATAAGGAGGGGCAAGGTTGTGGATAGATTTGAACGTGAGAAGTAGAATTTTGAAGATGATGCGTGATTTAACCGGGAGCCAGTGGAGCTGCTGCAGGACAGGAGTGATGTGGTTATAGTAGGAGGTTTGAGTGATGACACGGGCAGCTGAGTTCTGGACCATCTGTAACTTGTGGAGAGATTTGTTGGGGAGGCCGTAGAGAAGGGAGTTGCAGTAATCGATACGGGAAGTCACAAGACTGTGCACCAGGATGGCTGTGGAGCGGGGTGTGAGAGAAGGACGGAGACGGTTAATATTACGGAGGTGGAAATAGGCAGACCGAGTAATATTGTTGATGTGTGAAGTGAAGGAGAGAGTGGTGTCGAGGATGACACCGAGGCTCTTGACCTGAGGGGAGGGGGATAGCAGAGAGTTGTTAAGGGGGACGAGAAGATGTTCTGATTTTGAAATAGAGTTTTTGGTACCAACAAGAATGATTTCTGTTTTGTTACTGTTTAGTTGAAGGAAATTGTTAGAAAACCAGTGATTTAGCTCATTGAGACAGTCGGTGAGGATGGAGGGTGGGTGGGTGGAGTTAGGTTTTGATGACAAGTAGAGCTGTGTGTCATCAGCATAACAGTGGAAATGGACGCCGTATTTGCAGAAGATGTGACCTAGAGGAAGGAGGTAAATGATGAAGAGGAGGGGTCCGAGGACAAAGCCTTGGGGGACACTCGTGGAGACAGGAGAAGACTGGGAACGGAAGGATTTAAGCTAGATTCATACTCAACGCGTCGCGCAGCGCGCGAGGGTGCGCGCTCCAAAAGTGACGCAATTTCACAGTCCCTGCCCCTGCGCGTTGGCCCCGCGCGTGGGATTAGCGCGTGTCGTGCACCTCTGAATTTTTGAAACTCCGCAAGCCTATGCGCGCGCGGTGGGCGCTACGATTTGATTGACAGGTCCACACCCGACAGCCTTCACCCTCTTCACGCCGGAGCCTGCAGCTGTTTGCGCCGCTGTGGTCGTGGAGACGGAGTCGCGACGCATGGAGGAATGTTTTGTGACACAAAATGTATTAAATTCTCCTTCATTCCTGATCTGGAGTCGGACTTTTCTTTTGTTTTTTCGCCAAAAGTCACGTGATCGCTTTCTCCTCCGCTGACTCCATGCATTAAAACCGCAAATAAAGACAACAGTTCAGCACGCGAGCGGAAAGCTATTTGTTTTTGTTGTGTGATTTCAAACAGTTCTTCTTCTACGGTAGATTTCTTCTTCTACACCTTTCTTGCAACATATGCACAGGTTTTAGAGGGTACTGCCTCCTGCTGGTCCGTAAAAGAACAGCACTTTGCCATGCGCCGCCGTGCGACAACTATAAACACAGAGGCGACACTGTAAACGCATTTCGCCGCACGGCACAGTGCACGCGCAGCGCGCGCGCTCCAGCCTGCGGACCAAAGCGCGAGTCTAACTCAGCCTTTAAAGGACAACACCCACCGTGACAGTAACAATTCACCATATTGGAGAATTACTGTAGTATTTTATGAATTTTATTTTCATTTTTGCATTTGGGCCAGGCGAGGGTTAAAAAAAAAAAAAAAAACAACCCACTCCCGAAGGAATCCGGAAACCTGGCCGAAAAGTCCCGAAGGGTCATGCCTTTTGTTACATGATCTCCACCCAGAAGGCAGAAGGTAGGAGTGAGTTTCCATGGAGGTTTATGAGAGAGAGTGCGTTAAAACTTTATATTTCCTGGTGCATTTGTGTGTATGGACCAGCGCTCTGATTTTATTTATTATTTATTTTATAACACCGCTGCGGACCTGTTGCTTGATTCATTCTGCCCCTGAGGAGCGAGCCCGCGCGCGGTCTCTGGCTCCTCGTTCCGCTCCGCTGGTCACCTTTGAAGTTCCTCGTGCCGGTGTAATTTGCTCCCTCGAGTGTATGTATCTGCTCTTATCTCTCGTCAGCCTTGTTGCAGCAGCACGGGTCGTGAAGCATGCGCGCGGGCAGAGCAGTTGCGAGGCTGGGTGCCTTTCTCATCACGGGGCGAGAAATGCGGGGCGATGCGGAAATGAATGAATTTGTCGCGATCAAACGAATTAAACTAGTAGTGGATGCTCGCTCAGAATATGATGACATGAGTGAGCGACAGCAGGATTAATCAACAGGCAGCTTTATGGAATATTTAAAAATGCTTCCTTGTTCTTTTCCTCTGCTGCCTGTAACTCCAAGGCGTCACTTTGGTGACGTGAATGCCCAAGTGAATGCCCATATATGGAGAGGAGCAGATTTTCCCGGAGCTGCATGCTAAAATCTGCTATAAATCATGAAATAACACATTTAGTGTTATTTCTCCACAATATAAGTAAACGCTCCTGTATTATTTTTAAATAAACTAATAAATATTAATGGCGATGCAATTTGAAAACATGGTGGGTGTTGGACTTTAAGATGAATGAATTGAGTGCGGTCAGAGAGATAGGAGTTGAACCAGTCTAACGGGGTACCTGAGATGCCAATGGAGGTTAGTCTGTTGAGGAGGATAAAATGACAGATGGTGTCGAAGGCAGAACTTAGATCCAGAAGAATGAGGATGGACAGAAGACCAGAGTCAGCAGCAAGAAGAAGGTCGTTAGTAATTTTTATTAGAGCTGTTTCTGTGATATGGTGGGGGCGAAATCCAGATTGAAACTCTTCATAAATGTTGTTGTTGGACAGGTGATGCCGGGTTCCCACCAAACGCGTTTCAGGCAGCCGAAGCAGCCACTTTACATGCAAAGTCTATGTGGAGGAGCGGCGCCTCGCGGCGAAGCGTGACGCGGCGCGTCTTGAGCAGTCCGAGCAGCGCGGCACGGCAGGTCTTTTCCGCGCCCGCGACGCGTCCAGGCAGCGACTGCCGGAGTTCAACTAAATGAACTTTGACCGACTTCGGCTGCTCGCCGCGTCGCAGCAACCAATCGGGAGAGACTCTGCTATGTGATGACGCAACAACGACGGACTTTTTTTGGACTTTTCAAACTTACCCAACGAGCCTCCATGAAGAAACCAGCCTCCGGTAAGAAACTTGGCATTTTTACAGTTGCCGCTGTCCGCTCGAGCGTACGATCACCCCAAACATAAAAAAAGTTTTAATCTCAACAAAGACTTTCGGAGCTGCAGTTCGGCTCGTAGAAAACCCACTCAAGTAGTAACGGGGCTCACGAACAGCTGATCTTATCTGCCCGGTGTACAAAAAAACAAAACAAACCCGACCGGAAAAGGAGCCAGACTCTTCTCCAACTGCGCGTCATCAGACGCGTTCGATGTGAACAGACATCTGTTGACAAGCAGCCAACACAGTGCGGTAGGAGCGTTTTTGCTGCACGAAACGCATTTGGTGGGAACCCGGCATGAGAGTGAAGTTGACTAGCAACAGTTTTTTCAAGAATCTTGGAGATGAAGGGCAGATTGGAGATCGGACGAAGATTATTGAAGTTGGTGAAGTCAAGACCTGGTTTCTTGATGATGGGGGTGATGGCAGCAGATTTGTGTACAAATGTAGGTAAACGTAGATGTTTAACAACCCATTAAAATACACCAAAATGCAGGAAATCGCATCTACTTTATTCAAAATTTTCTGGGGGAGGACCTCCAGACCCCCACCCCCCATCACCACAACCACCATCCCCACCACCACCACCAGTCCACCCACTATTTGCATTCCGGTCTCAATTGGTTTACAATTCAAGCCCTGGCCAGGTGTATAAAAATGAAGAATCCCTCAACCCTTTGGCACAGGGATCTGTGTGAAGATTAGTAGAGGCGTTGAATCCTCAGGAGGCCCAAGTCTGCTCACTAACGGTGTAGCGGGAGCAGGTTTGTGTTATTTTGTTCTCACCAATGTCAGCAGTTGATAATCTGACCTCTCCGTTTTCTCAGACCCATGTTTATGCAGCTGTTTACATTGGTTTTATTACTCAGCGTTTAAACAAATGGCTTCCCGTGCTGCAGTACTTACATAAAGCTGCAGCTGCGTTGTGGTGGGTCCTCGTGCCCTCAGAGACTCGCCTCTCTCTTCCTCAACTTCCGACTGCGCTCTGGGTCGGGCGTAGGTGAAAGTAGTTCCTCCTGCCTGGTACTCCCCAGGAGGGTCCACGGCCCAGCGTCCGTTCACCACAGACACCCCCGTGCCGCTCCTTATTGCTGGAGAAACGAAGGCGGGGGAATGCCAGAATGATTTAAGTCGAGGTTTCTTTTAGGATTTAAGAACTTGGTCAGTCGGGCCAGTTTTAAGGAAAAACCCCAACAGCGTGCTCAAACACACTCTCAGACAGACAAACTGAGTTTTTATAAACAGGCAGGATGTTGGCGAGGCAAACACATGAACACCCTTCGATTCCTCATGGGCTCTAAAAACACAAACTTTCTCTTTCAACTCTGCAACGCCACAAAGTCTGCAGTTTTAGTTGAAGCCAGAGACACTGTGGGCCAGATCTTCACTTCCCTCGCCAACATTTCACTTTTACTGTAGCAGCAGCCATTATTCAGGATCTAAATCTTTGTGTAGCGTTCTGAGTGTCTGTTACATCTCACCCAGGTAGTTAGGGCTTGCTCGTCTCTCCGTGACGTTAATAAACGTGGCTTTGAGTGGAATGTCCAGGATCTTGTGGTAACCGAGGGGAACCGTGACATTTTGGAAGCTTCCCATCACCTTTCGACAGGAGGTGTCCCGCCCACCGCACACTCCACACTTGTCAATTACAGCACCGGAGCCCAGAACCCCGTCACAGCCCTCGGTCTGGAGAGAGAAGACGGTGGGAAGATGTGAGTGAAGGTTCAAAGAAGGAGGGGGAAAGGTCAATGGAACGACAAAAGGAGACGTGGCAGGAAGAGCAGGGACAGCAGAGAAAAGCTAACCCCAGTCTTGTTGGCGTTTCTCTTCCAATATCAGTGTTTATTTCCTTCTTTCATGTGCAAATTGGTAACTGGTGCTCATGAGACTCCTGCCAGAAGCACAGGGGTGGGATGAGGGTGAAATCAGAGAGTGAGAGTGTAAATGAGAGCGAAGATACAGAGAAAAGAGGCCCAGAGGGGCAACCAAACGAATCTGAACGACGGCTTTAAATCAGCCTCCAGATGTGAGACAAAGAGCCAGTGTTTTAGTTTATATCAGCCCAGCTAGACAGAGACGTCTCAAATCCAGACGTGTTAAAAACAATCTTTCACACATGAACATGTGAATGTACAGTACTCACCAGGCACTGTCCTTCTACACACACATCGTTGGAGCTTGCGTTGAAGCAGGGCGTCCCGTCTCTGACGCGCTCAGCCAGACGAACGTAGAACCGATAGCCAGCGGGTCTGCAGGTCAGCTCGCACTGCTTGTCTGGACCAACTGCAGCGCAGGAGCAGAGGGTATCTGTATTAAAACTACTATACACACTTGCTTTTCTTGAAGTACAAGTATCTTTACAAAAAGTGTGTGGAGGACCCAGCTGGGTGATGGTGAATGTCTTTCCATGTGGTCAGGAAACCGAGGTATAACCTTCAGACAGTAAGACAGCGATCTGCTATTTTCCCCCACTGCTCGCAAGACTCTCCGCCATACTTCCTCAAGAGATACATAATCACAAGAGAGGTGTAAGCTTAGATTTATGAGTGCAACCCCACTGGAGCACTCAGCAGGGAAGGGTGTGTGTGTGTGTGTGTGTGTGGAGAGCACCACTTCAAGGTTACAAAGGAAATGGAAGTTCTTCAGAACCGAGACAGCAGGTCGGCAAACAGACGAGCTGTGAATACAGAGAACCCCACAGGGGAGTAGGAGTCCAGTGTGGAGAAAATACACATACGGTAGTATTTTGGCTGTTTTAAGAAGTCTACTAGAGTTATTTAAGAGTGAAATTATAAATTATACAAAATGTTTGTGTGCACTTGATACAATTCAATTCAGTTGATTTATATACTGTAGCGCCAAGTTACAACGGAAGTCATCTCAGGGCACTGAACAGAAACATTCATATATAAAAATAATAATTTAACATTATTTATCTGAGGAGCAGACTGCTTTGAATTTAACTCCATCACAGAACTCTCATGTTGAGCAAGCATGAAGGCGACAGTGGAAAGGAAAAACTCCCTCGTGAGGAAGAAACCTTTAGCAAAACCAGGCTCAGGACAATCAGCCATCTCTTTTGAGCCGCTGCGTTTGGTAAGAACAGATACACAATGGCAGGTCAAGAATCACATGCTAAGAAGAAAAAGTATCAAATGAGAATGTTTTAATTTTAGCAAATAATTTAAGGAAATGAGGTCAATTTGTCCTCTAGTAGTCAAAGCATACCCAGAAGAAAAAGTTACTTCAGACATTCAACAAAGTTAAGTCAGGTCCTCTAGACAGTTTCTTTTTGTTGAACCGTTTCATCTTTCATCCAAAAGACCTCATCAGTCCGAGGAGCCACAACAAACTCAGAATTAAAAGCACCCTCACACAGTAGGCCAACCAGTTTGATGGTGCTAAGATGGTTTACACATATATACATGTGTATATGTATATATATATATATATATATTTATATATATA
>JBBPBX010030331.1:11147-35257 GCA_038048925.1 Garcialebias charrua
CCTCTAATCCCCTCTGAACAGAAGGTCATGCACTGTAAAGCAGTAGTATGTGTTGTATGATGCTGTGAAAATTCAAGGTCAACTACATTACCCATGTATCAATCTACAGTGGGTAAAATAGATTTTTTTCCCCCAGTTAAATCATGACTTCAGGCTTTAAAAAAAACTAGAATTGTTTTTAGCATGGCAATGTTTTTCCAGATTAAAATGTATTCAGCTACTATTAGAACATTTCACAACAGCAATTAGAGTTGTACCATGTCGGACCATGCTTGATAACATCAGCATAACATTTTGAATGATAAAAACTGCTGACTCACAGTTTTAATCATATAAAAACAACATTTATTTGCACAAACAATGTACAAGAATGCAACCAGCACAGCCTCCATTTACACCTTAGAAATGAAAACTGTAAGCTACCTCAAAATTACAAAAGTGGTTTAGTAACACAAGAACAGACCTGCAACAAAGGTGTCAGTACTGTGCAGACGTCCAAGTACTGAGAGAAATATTATTTTGCTCATTTCCATGAGATACCGAGATTTAAAGACCGTGTAAAGTGAATTTCAACATTTTCTTAAATAAACATTATAAATGTGATAATTGTAATGTTGTAAATGAGTAAAAAGTCTCAAAATTGTAGCTCAATTAATTTTGAAGTTATAGATGAAACTGTGTATAAAGACATGTGTGTTTCAGGATTTTTTAGGCGTGTTTTAAACGTGACCGCGTTTCGTCACGCGGTCCTCATTAGTATAGCCCTACCCCCTGCTGCTCCAGTCATATAAATTGTTCTTCGCATGGGTGGAGCCGTTCACTCGCGACTCGCAGATAGCATCAGATAGCAATAGCATAGATATTTTGTTCATTGTTAGCTAGCTAATCAATTATGCCTCGTTCCTGCATCTTCCCAGGATGTTTTAATGGTCAGGGCACCTGCTACTGACCGTCTCCCTCCTCAGCCTCCGGACACCGCCGCCGCCTTTCCTGTTTCTTTTCTTTCTTTCTTTTTTTTATTGCTAAGCCTGTGCCCTACAAGTTCACAAGCTCCTTTTTTGCTAAGAAAATGCGACAGGTCCATTGCATACTTAGTTATCAACGTGATTACTCTTTATCTTAATCACCAACACAGCCCCCGCATGCGATGTGTCGGGTCGGACCGGTGCAGCCGCGCGAGTCCGCTCATCTTCTAAACACATAACAGCGGAGTTATGAATTATAGTTGCGTCCTCAACTTTAAAAATAAAACCAGAGTTGTTTGTGCACTAAAAACAGCGTAACTCTTGGAAAAAGGAGCAAACAGAGCAGGTTTACTGATGAACCTGCTTCCTCCTCCACACACAGTTCAGCTCTGAGCGAGAGGGTCTCCTCCTACTTGCTCTCTGAGCTGCAGAACTGCGCTGAAACCACGCCCACGCGCTGACACGCCCCCACCGTTCCAGACACTGGGAAAATCATGTATTTTCCTTATATTTGAGACTTAATTTTATAAGGTAAACAATGTTTTTAATCAGTCAGATTTATATGAGTGATTAATAACACATATTTATGCCGTGTGACAAACTCAAAACACAAATTTAATTTTACTTTACACGGTCTTTAAATTTGAGTTTAAATTCACCACTCAACAATCCTACAAGGTCAGATCCTGGAATTGGGGTGGGCGATGGCTCAAATATTATTTTGTGATATTTCAGAGCATTCTGATGATAACGATAAATTTCGTGATATAACAAAAAAAGAAAGAAATTAAAGTTATTTATTTGACTAAATTAACTTAACATGTATTTTTTTTTAAAAACAACAAGGGGTAATTTTATTGAAATTACTTTATTTAGTAAAATGCTGGTGAAGATACTCAGTCGTCCAGGACATGATAAAATCAAAAAGGCGTTCAATACAGAAACAACTGGACTTTATTTGTAACAGAAAACGTTTCGCTTCCCATCCGGGGAGCTTTATCAATTCAATGAGCAGGCTGTGAGAGAGTGAAATTATAAATAGGCTGAGATGACACGCACCAACCTATGTAAATTGAAAGCTAACACACACATACTTGAGATAACATACCTGTGACACATTCAAAGTTCAGCGTGTGGAAGCAGGGCTTACAGAAGACACACACACATCCTACTGTATGTAAATGAACAAATCACACCTCACACCTTAATACATAGTTCCCATGTGACGTCACATCTGTGGGTTGTCCTTTTTGACCCTCCCACAGGTAGGCAAAGCTGCATTTGGAGCGCGTTCTAATGTATGTCCATTTTTCACGTTGTTTTTTTTGTTAATTTCTAATTAATTGCAATGGTTACTTCGTGTTGTGTCAGTGGGTGTTCCAGTCGGGTAGACGTTTGGGCAACGCGCAGGTTTCACTTAATCAAAAAAAAAGTAAACGTGAAGGATTTATTTCATCGGAGAAACTCACACCGCCCCATCTCTGCTTGGATCTGCTCAGAAGATCGTGCTTTTGGCCGGTAAACAAAATATTCTACATAAATCATTTTGTGAAACAATGTTAGAGTACAACTGTCTGTGTGTTAGAGCTGTTTTTTTTTTTTTTTTTTTCATTATTTTAGTGACACCGTCTTGCATGCTGTGGCTAGCTTAGCATCTCGCTAACGCGGCCTCCTCACGGTCTCGCACGGTCCACCAGGACCGGCGCGGAGACCGTCCCAGTGGGAGAAGGAGGACGGGAGCCAAGTCGTGCGGGCGACGCGTCGGTCCCATGGGACGTGCCCCCGCGGCGCGACGGATCCAAGCCGTCCGATGAGCTCGACGGACCATCCGCTCCAGATGCTAACAACATGCTAACTTCCAACACGGTAACACTCAAAGTGCTGGTTCTGGTCCGTGTTCAGCCTGGACTGTTTGTGCTGGCTGTGTGTTATTTTAGTTAAACCTTTTTTTAGCTGGTTAGATATGATTGAGACAGTTTACACATCTTTTTTGGATTTAAAGCTGTGAAGCCGGTGTGCTGTAAAGCTCTGTGCTGTGAATCCGGTGTGCGCTCTTTGTAGTAATTAAATAATTAATGATATCGGAGTAACTACTTTGTGACAAGTTGTCTGATTCGTCTGCCATGATTTCTTTCTCAAACTCATTTAACTCGACCACTGCCATTTTGCTGTTGTTCCTTGGTGAAGCTGTGGTAGCTCGTGTTTTTGTCCGTATAATTTGCTCTGCTAGTTCGCCATTTTGCCTTTCTCTGCCTTCAGATGTGGTGCGGAAGCCGGTATGGGGGCGTGTCTGGGAACTATGTATAGCAGGGACCTCTCAAAGTCTTTGTTAGTCTAGAACAAGAAAGTTAATTCTCAATATTCTTTGTTAGTCTAATTCACAAATGAGGCTCCTCTGTTCTCATCAGGTGTGAAACGTCTGGGAATCATCCCAAGGGCTGCACTATAAGTTTTAGAAAGTTGGAATCTGAGGCCTCCTCCTCTGTTTAACGATGGTTTCTCTCGTTTTACATAAACCGCTTCCTTCACACCCCTCTCAAACCACCTGTGCTCTCGGTCCAAAATATGCACATTCTGGTCCTCAAAAGAGTGTCCCTTGTCCGTGAGGTGGAGGTGAGCAGCTGAGTTTTGTACAGAGGAGGTGGCTCTCCTGTGTTGGGACATTCTTCTGTGAATGGGCTGTTTAGTTTCTCCAATGTATAGCTCTGGACAGTCCTCGCTGCAGTGGACTGCGTACACTACAACACTCTGTTTGTGTGTGGGTGTTTTGTCCTTAGGGTGGACCAGCCTCTGTCTGAGAGTCCTGTTGGGTTTGAAATGTACTGGGATGTTGTGTTTGTTGAAAATCCTTTTGAAATTCTCTGAAACTCCAGCAACATAAGGGATGACAATGTTTTTTTGTCTGTTCTCCTTTTTCTGTTCATTATTATCAAAACACAATAATGAACAGAAAAAGGAGAACAGACAAAAAAAACATTGTCATCCCTTATGTTGCTGGAGTTTCAGAGAATTTCAAAAGGATTTTCAACAAACACAACATCCCAGTACATTTCAAACCCAACAGGACTCTCAGACAGAGGCTGGTCCACCCTAAGGACAAAACACCCACACACAACTCGTCCCGTGTTAGCTTCTGTTAGCTTCTGGCAGACATTAGCAGCAGAGCTAAACACTCGGTCCATATTGCCGGGTTGACTCAGCGGTCACGCGGCGCGTCAGCGGTGGATGACGCGTTACGTCGGCGGTGACGTAGGTGCGACCTATAATCCGGTGCGACCTATTTATGGATTTTTCCAATTTTTTGGCAATAATTGGACACTGCAACCTATATTCCGGTGCGACCTATAATCCGAAATATACGGTAGCTAAATACCTGTGCTGTTCAGGTATTCCTAATTTTCTGTTTGTCTGTGATTGTACTACAGAATTTATGTTTTTACTTTCATATTGGCTGATAAGAAATGAGAGTCAGCCCAACTAAAAGGAGTAACTGTCAAGAAATAAATGAAATGCATAAATTATTGTTGAGTTCACAAATGAATAGCACTTTGAGATTTTTATTAATGAAAAGTGCATTACAAATTGAATTCATTATTATTATTATTATTAACAGCATAGTGTTTACAAGTTCATGTGTGATTAAAAAGCTGAAGCTAAAGTATTTTGACCACAAAATCAATGTGTCATATTAGTTACATTAGCATATTTAACTGCAAAGTATTCAACCATTACTATAGCATCAATATTGTTTTTACCTCATGCGATAGTGCAACTTGATTGAGGTTTCATCTGTGATCTTGAACTCGTGGCTGGGAGCATACCAAGTGCCAGTTTTCTCATCGAACAGGGCGAACAGGTTAAAGCACAGAGGAGTGATGGCTGTGAAAGAGAAAAGAGATGGAAAGATAAATATTCAAACCTTTAGGATGAATGGTAAATAGATTACTGTATACCTACAGCACCTATCTATCTAACCAAGATATTCAAAAGTGCTTTACAACACAATCTGTGCCCTAATAATGTAATCTGAATCTAGAGACTAATCAGTGCTTTAGATCACGTTCATATACCAATGGGACACACATCGGAGGCAATGAGGGGTTCAGTGTCTTGCCCAGGGACACATCAACATGTGACTGCTGGTGGACTCGAACCCCCAACTCTTCCACTGGAGGACAACTGCTCTAACCACTCATCCACAGCTGCCAGGATTGTTACATTAAAATAGTAGCCATTTGCAGCTCTTTCATTAAAAGTATTTGAGAGGAACAGGATTGTGGGTTAATAAAGCAAAATCAAATGCTCAATCCACTGAGATGTACAAGCTCCACTATATTATTCTCTATTCAAACTGAGCGTTTCTGCATTTTGCAAAAGGAGAAATGCACAATTTTAGTTTTATGAGACACTTGAACTTGTTTACATAAAAGCTATGGTTCCCAACCCTTGTAGCACATGAAAAATCTGATTTTTTTTAAAATAAATTTAAATATAAATTTAAGTAACTAAGTGATGTAACTTTCCATGCAAGATATGATTATCGGTATTAACTATTTTTTTTAAAGGATAGTTATTCTAAGTACAGTACTGCTTTAGGAACATTTAATCTTGTTGGTGCATCATGCAAAGTGCCAAACAAAGTGAAAAAATGAGTCTGTTTTTTTAAAATCAGAATCGGAATAAGCTTTATTATAATTGCACCTGGATACAACAAGAATATGTTCGTACAGTCGTCCGAAAATGGCCTCTTGCTTGGGAGTAGGGCTGAACAATTAATTGCATTTGCAATAATATCGCAATATGATAAAATTAGATTTTCTAATCGCGAAGGCTGCAATTTGACTGGTCACGTGACACTAATCTTTATCACACTTTAAAAAAAAAACACCACAAAGACATTTACGATGGTTGCATGGCTAGAATGACAACAACCAGTGCTTCAACTTCAAGTAAGCAAAGTATCAGCCGACAGGGATCACTGACCAAACTGTTTGAACTTCAAACAGTAATTTTTTTATATCTAATTTTTTATATTTATTTATTAACTGTCATGTGAAGTTCAGACAGTAGTTAGGAAGTTCACTTAACATGTTTACTATTATGTTTATGAAACAAGAAAAAATAGAAATGGTGAAAAGAAAAGGCATAGATTTGTTTGCTTTATTGTAATCTCTGCTTTAAATAAATCTGACATTGTTTATTATAAAACAGATTGATTTATTGCTTCTGTTTGTTGAAAAATACTTGAGAAGATATTTAAAAAATAATGGTGTTTTAAATCGCAATTGCAATTTATAGAAAAAAAATTGCAATTAGATTATTTTCCAAAATCGTTCAGCCCTACTTGGGAGTACCGATAAGTACATTTTATTTGTTTAATGGCTACGCTTAAATGCTGGTGTAGATTCTCAGTCATTTAGGACAATTAAATTCATAGTTCATTCTTGTAACCTTCATTAAAGCGACCTGCAGTAATTACCCAGAAAACGAGTCAAGTTACCGTACTTACAGCACTTCTTTGCAGCAAACACACAGAGCTCCTCAGCAGTGTAACACCCTTTGCAATACTCCAGTTTTGGTATGTCTGGAATGTAAAAGTGAATTTCCAGGCCCAAAATGGAAGGAGGAGATGTAAGTTGGGCCTTTCTACTTTTCCTCATCTTCATACAGAGTTGCCTGCTCAACTCCATCATCCAGAAAGTTGGCATTCAGATCCTAGATGAGCAAATTTTGGGGGGAAAAAGAGAGATAGAGGGTTCAACGTTAAACTTTTATTTTTAAAAATCTCTATGCAGCAAGAATCTCAGCTTTCAAAACCTGCATTTGTATTTTATAACTAATTGAGGTCAGAACATCTCATTACATTTTAATTAAAATAGCAGAGTCTGCATAGGCAACTCTTGAGCCAATTTTAAACACTTAACAAAAGCAAAAGCAACATGTGCTCTTATTTCAAACCATGCCACTATTTAGGCTTTGTTTTTTTTTATACATACCAGCACTGCAGTATATACAGTACTGTATGTTGAAACCATTTTATTACAATTAACATTTACAACTCAGCATCACCGTTAGATGTGCAAAATAGTATAGGGCAATTATGTACCCCTTCATGAGATTCTGCTGTACAAAATATATGAAGTAGAGTTCACACAACTTCAAATAGAGCTAGGAAGGCCACTGCTGCTCAATCCTAAAAAAGGACAGGATCCAGCCCAACAAACAGCAAACAGAGAAGTAGGGTCAAATAAGGAATGTAGGAATGTGCCGAGATTGCATAACAATGTTTTAGGACTTAGTCCCTCTGTTGCAAAATGTCTACAGAAAAGTCTAACTTGATTAACTAAAAATAAGGGCTTTGAGCTATAATAACAATGTAGGTTGTTTCTACCTCAGTTAGGGATGTTAATACACTGAAGCAATCAAAATAAATTAGTTAAAAAGCCTACCAAATACTGTATAACAGCTGAACTACTTGATGACTGGCAAGATGCATGCTTGCTGCACAGAGAATACAAAATTCTACTGAACCTCAATCAACAGAGTAATCTAGAAATGTTCACTGGGGTCTTAATAAGAACCCACATGCATTACTAATAGAACTATATTTATTTGGTTTGTATCATTAAATATGTACCATATTTCCAGCGTGTAAGTCACAGTTTTTTTTTTTTTGCATAGATTTGTCGATCCTGCAACTTATATGTTGTTTTTTTTCCTAGGGATGCATAATATTGGATTTTTGGCCGATAACCAATATGCTAAAACTTATTTGGCCGATAAACGATACCAATACTGATATTTTTCCTTACTACAGAGATTACATAACTTTCTCTGCTGTGGAATTAAAATACTACATTATTCTGCATGGTCTTTGTCAGTTTGGTCTGCTACCAAATTCAGATGCCAAAAAGGGGGTTGAAATTGATGTAACACTATATAAATATATAATATATATTTTAAAATACAGTGCCTACATAAATCGGTGAGTTATTTTGATGAAATGGCTAATGTCCAATATTTAACTTTATTGCTAATTTAGACCGATACCATGCCAATAATATTGTGCATCCCATAATGCAATTTTTGACTGATACTTTAAATTTTCAAAAACTGCAACAGCGAGTCCTCTCGTGCACGCTCACTTTACTCAGCTGGTGCAGGCAGAGGAAGGCTGGAGAGCTAGTGGCTCCGGCTGCGATGGATGGATGGTGCCGTGCCGCCCAGGCAAAATGAAGCCGTTTTAAAATAATAATAATAATAATAATAATAATAATAATAATAATAATAAAGTACTATGTGTTGTCATAATTGTATGTTGCCATAAAAAGATGAAAATGGCTCTATGCATTTAAGCCATCGCACATGGGATACACCCAGGTGGAGCAGTGAGCAGCTATGTAAGCGCCTAGGGAGCAATTCGGGATTGGGTGTCCTACTAAGAGACACCAGGAGATGTGCAATGACTGGGGATCGAACCGAGGACCTTTGGGTCCCGAGTCGGCTGCCCTGCCCCTACACCATCTCGGCCCATAAATTTTTAACCATTAAATAAACACATAATGGCCGAGATGGTGTAGAGGCAGGGCAGCCAGCTCAGGACCAGAAGGTCTTAGGTTCGATCCCCGGTCACGGCATACCTCGTTGTGTCCCTGGGCAAGACACTTAACCCCGAGTTGCTCCCGGTAGGACTGGATGGCGCCTTGCATGGCAGTCTACCGCTACCGGTGTATGAATGTGTGTATGAATGGGTGGATGGTTAGTACTGTGAAGCGCTTTGGGGCCCCTCAAAGGGGGGCTGGAAAGCGCTATATAATGGTACGTCCTGACCAAACGCGTTTTCAACGGCAGGAACGTCCAGTTTACATGCAAAGTCAATGGGGGACGCACCTCCAGCCACGTCTTGGCGTCGCGCGTCACGTGACGTGCGTGTTGAGCGTGCTGGAAAAGCGTTTTCCGTGCACGTGAACCCGCGTCAGCCTCCAAGCACGCGTTGAACATTGCTGAACGTTTTCGCCGTTCAAACGTTCAAACGCCGTTCAACTCTGGTTGATCAGGGAGAGTCGGGGGGGAGGAGAGAGGGGGACGCGGAAACGAGGGGGCGCGCGCACTATGTGACGTATTGGGACACAGAAAAAACCCGCGGAGTCATGGACTATGGAAGAGAAATCTGTGTGTTCGCGACAACTCCTTCACGACCAGTCAAGTCTGCTCTCTACAGAGACTGGCAGAGTGCAGTGAGGAACTCGTTGTACTGGTAAGCTCCTCCCACACCCCCCGCCGCCCGCAGCTTCTCGTTCTGGTCAGGACAGCACTGGGTCCAGTGCGTCCACTTGCGTGCGTGACGAGCCTTTTTGCCGTTGAAAACGCGTTTGGTCAGTACGTACCATAAGTAAGCTCCATTTACCATTTACCATAATAAACATGACGGGTCAGCGGTGATGCATAATAATTGCAACATGTGCGCCGAAACGACTTATACACTAGAAAATACGGTATATACAGTTTATAATCTGTTATAATTATGAATAACTAATTATCTTCTCTGTCCAATTATGACCAGCATACTTGCAACAAACAATAATTAGCCTCTATTCACACTTGATATCAAATCTCGTAGGAAAAATACAAAATAAAAACAGAAGCAACAAAATAAACAAGAGCACTATAATCCTTATACAGTAGCTACAGCAAGTGAGATACCAGTTTTTTTGTAAAAAAAATTGCGGTCCTTTCTTGTGTTTTCTTACTATGGACATCGTTGATGTAATATCATGCTTAGTCTAACTCAATCATTTAAATGATTTGCTATGAGTACCAGTATCATAAACAGTAAATGAGTTATATTTGAATGGTTAAAAGCCCCTGCCATCTTGTTTATTACAGCTGAATTTCTTTGGAAGGTTTCAGTGAATCATCATCTGCCTCAAAGTCAATGTAACAGCTTGCCTCACCCCTTCCCTCCTCTCATCCATTCCAGTTTTTTTTTTTTTTTTTAATAAAAGAAACAAGTACAAAAAAAACTTACAATGTCAAACATGGCTCGAGACTTAAGGCATGCATAGCACAAAAGAGAATAAAGGCACATAAACAAAAACAAAAATGTGTTTTGGGCAGCTTACAACAGAAACTCGTTACAGATTGTTTTAGTTTTTAAAGCTTTGGCATTAGTACAGTACTTTAAAGTAGCTAAGTAAGAGGAAATATAATTAGAAAACACTATAAATCTAGGTTTTAGCAAGGAGAATTTACAACTGTGGATGTAAAATTTGGCTAATAGCAGTATTAATTCTCATCCATTCCAGTGTATTACTACCGGTACTAGTGGCGCACAATGACATCAGTTGTGTGGGTTGTCTTTAGATGTGGGTTAAAGGTCGAACAAAAGACAAAAAATACTTCCCCCAAACCATTTTTTAAGGTTCCCAAAAACAGTTGGCATAGATTCTGCTATAATAGGTGTATTATTGGTGCTAATACTCATTAGTTGTTGGATGTAAGTTTAAGAGAGGAGTACCTGTACCTAAGGCAGGTCATCACACATGTTTTCCAATAGTCAACAGTGGCACCCAGTTGGCTTATGACTGCTCAAGAGGGCATATGTATATTAAATTGTTTATTACTGTGTCAAACTGGGTGCTACAGAATCTAAGATGGCTCTAGCTGGGGTTGCAGCCGAGCAAAAAAATTGCTTGCATTTAAACTACCGGTAGTTAAAATTATTACATTGACTGTCAGTGAACAATTTGTTACTGCATTCTTAAAGGTAGGGTCTGCGATATTTGAACACTCTGGGACTCTCTGGGACTTAGAAATATTTTCAGCGCAGAAAAGCATTCTGCTCCCTCCCCTCAGAGCCATATATGGCACAGTCCGTGCTTCTGGTGAACTTGGGATCTGCTCCGCCCCCTGCTGCTGTCTGCTCAGAGCCGCTGCGATATTCTGTGTTTATGGTAATAAAACCTTCTAATAAAATAAAATAAAACCATGGAGCGCTAGTCCTACAACACAAAATCCAGCAGAAATCATCAGAGGTTCACGAAGCAACGTTTGGACATGATTTAATTCGCTCGTGACTTCCTCATGTCTGTCAGCGCTGGTCTGGAATGTCTGGAATGCTCCACCTCCTCCTGTCTCTGCGCTCCGAAGTTCTGTGTTTATATGATAATATAACTGTTTAAAAAATATAATAAAACCACGAATCACTCATCCAACAACACAAAAACCAGAAGAAATCAGCAGAGGTTCACGAAGCAACGTTGGACATGTTTTAATTCGCTCGTGAGTCGTGACAAATCCATTTCCTCATTCCTGTCAGTGAAGGATGAAGCGATCACTTGACTTTTGGCAAAAACTAAATAAAAGTCCAGCTCTGGGATAAAGAAGGGATATTTAATACATTTTGTGTCACATAAAAAAACAGTCCTGCATCGCTTTGCAATCAGGGTTGCCAGATCTCCAGACCAAAAGAAGCGAGCAGCTCCTTCAAAACAAGCACAAACAAGCGACTCACTCTTTCAAAAAAAGCCCCAAAAAAGCCCAGCTGGCAACCCATCCCATTGTGTAAAAAAAGGCCGTTTTAAACAGTATAAACATATTTTTTATGGCATTACATATAACCAGCAAAATTATACATTAAAGAAAGTATTCAGTCTAAAAAATAAAAATACATTTTGCATTTTTATACAGCATGGTTTGTCATGTGTACAAATTAAAAATTAAACTGCAAAGTCAACAAAACAACTTTCTTTATACTGATGCTCAATGAAGCAGGTAGAAAAAAAACAGCATACAGGCAGGAAAAAACTTTGATTTCTTAAAACTCTGTTTAAAAGTCTCCCATCTGTGGTCGGATCCAGTCTTGAAGAGCACGCTCTTTCTCCCAATCTTTATTATATTTTTTTCCATATTTACCCCACTTATAGCTCATATTAGCGTTGTCTTGTCTAGACGAACAGAGACAAAGAATAAAGAACAATGTTGCATTCGCGTGTAGTCGGATGTCCCGTGAAGAAACACGGTTTTTAATTTTAAACTCACTTTGAAAGTAATTTTCATTAATTTATCTTTTTTTGCTAAAAACTAACATAGTTGAATGATACAAGATATATATGTTGTGTCACTATATGCAAAGTTCAAAAATGATGTCACAATACCTTTAAAATAACTTCAGGAGTTCGGCTCTGTCGCTTGCGCCAACTGCACCTGAACGTAACACATCCGCCTTGACGTAACATACGTGAAGGGGGGCGTGACAAACTACCTACCACTCGCATTACTGCTCGACTGAAAAACAAGCACAAATAAGCGACTCAATGTCCGCGAGAAGCCCATAAAACCGGCACAAGCGGCTGACCAAATTTGAAAGTGACTCCAGGAAAAAACAGGCCCAATGCCGCTTGAAATAAGCGGACTTGGCAACTATGAGGCTGACCATGTGCCCCACCCACCTGCCAGAGACTGCCAGCCTCCCCCAGGCCAGGGGCCAGAGCAGCAGGGAGCTGCAGCCGAGGAAGGCTGGCCCATCACACCAAGAGCCCTGCACCACAGGCCCGGA
This sequence comes from Garcialebias charrua, assembly GCA_038048925.1. Classification (NCBI taxonomy): domain Eukaryota; kingdom Metazoa; phylum Chordata; class Actinopteri; order Cyprinodontiformes; family Rivulidae; genus Garcialebias; species Garcialebias charrua. The sequence continues at coordinate 23,670 of JBBPBX010030331.1, forward strand.
GAAGCCCCGGCACGCCACACATGCACCCCTCACACACACACATGGCACCACCACTACCAATGTCACACAGGCTGACCAGTCAGCACCCCATCAAAGCAAAGTCACGCCCCTGGCCACCGCCCTACACCACCAATGACCACACGCACACTACCACAGCTGATCCCCTGTCAAAAGCCGACAGCCACCCCAGCCACAGGGCCGGTCATTGCAACCAGGAACCTTGGTCAAAAGATCTGAACAACCCAGGGAGAACCGGAGCACCGGCCTCACCCCCAACTGCCCCCCAAGGCCCAAAGCCCATCTTCTGTTTATTTAATTTAATAAGTCAGCCTGCTTCAAGGTCAAATGGGGGAGTCAGATTCAGATAAGCCGCAGTTGATTTTTTTTTTTCAGACAGACTGTTCTCGTCAGTCTTGGGTTCTGTTGGTACTTTCAATCCAAAATGGCCAGATTTGTGGGCATTCCACTGGTCCATGTTCATAAGCTCCCTCTAAGATCATCCCCAACATGATGACAAGTCCCAGTTTGGCAGCACGGTGGCACAAGCTGCTGCCTCTCAGTGAGCAGGTCCCCGGTTCAAATCCCAGTCCGGGGGCCTTTCTGGGTGGAGTTTGCATCTCTCCGTGCATGCGTGGGGTTTCTCCGGGTGCTCCGGTTTCCTCCCACAGTCCAAAAACATGCATGTTAGGCTGATTTGTAACTCTAAATTGACCCTGGGTGAGTTCGACAGGTCCCTCTTGTAAATGAGTCCCCGTGGCTCAACGAAGCTTGCCTGTATAAATAAAGGTTGAATGAATTGAATGAGTATAGCCCAAAGGTGGGCGCTAGACCGCTAGGTAGCGCTAAAGCGCTAATCCGCTTATAGCGGACCTCAGTGACATGCGGTCAGGGGCGGCAAGTGAGGCCACGCCTCCCCTGTCATCATGGAAAGAAAAAAATAATAATTGAAAAAATAAATGTAATTATTGTCTTTATCCTTTGATTTGTACTATAAACTTATTTTACTAAAAACTAAACCAGTTTTAAGTTGATTTTTATTCAAAATCGCCAATTTTTCTTATTTAGCGTTCAAATACTCAGCAGAGACCTGCGCAGAGCGACAGAGAGGCACCGGCTGCTTCACTTCAGATTGCGCAATCACTCGCTGACGTGCTGCAGCTGTGAGCGATTTGGGAAGGCAGGAAAATTCCTGCCTCTTTTATGTCACTATTAAAATGTCCAAATACTTTTGCTATATAAACTACATTTCTATAGTTTAGCTGGTGAATATAATGTCTCGTGTTTTTGTCTAAAACTGTATCTGTGCGCTGAGCGATCTCATAAAACGGCTGTGAAGGTGTCAAGTTACACACACACAGGCGAGCCTCTGGAGGCGGGGCTACTGAGCTCAGGGTTCTGTTTCAGCCTCGCGCTGCAGGAGGAAAAGTGACAGCGCAAACAGAGCAAAAAGAGTAACTTTTCACAATCTACAAATATCTAGAACATTAAACACTTAACTAAAAGTTTTAGTATTTTGTTAACAATTTAGTTTTGATCATTTTTAAACATCAGCACAGAGTTTACATTTTTAACATGATTTCCCAACTCCCTGTATTGAAATAAACCGTCCCTTCAAACTAGTTCTATACCTTGGCTTTGCAAAAATGTCAGTTCCCTTTAGACTAGCAGCTTTCTCTGGGACAAAATACATTTGAACATTTGAGGGTTCTATTACTAACAAAATATTATAGTCCACCAAATCATAAAACTTCAGTACTTTGAGTTGTTTAAATAATATATTAGATAGATGACATTAAGTCAGAGTCAGAGTCAGAGAATCTTTATTGTCATTTGCACCGCATGTGGTACATGTGATGAAATGAGATTATGTACACAGGGTCCCAGTTACATTCAACAACAAAATGTAAGAGAAAAACAGTAATAACATCTAGGATTAACTAAGAAAAACATCAACTAGAAATACACTAAGCACTAATGTAATAGAAAAACAAAATCATTACAAACAGACAGCCGCACGAACATGAGTCTATATGAGCAAATGGTCACATATGAACACAGCAACAAGAAAACAGATCAGCATCAGCATGATGTGATATTTTGCAGTGTTTACTCTTATTATTTATTTATTCATGAGTCTAACAGCCTCAGGGTAGAAGCTGTTCCTCAGTCTAGTGGTTCTACACTTAATGCTCCTCAACCTCCTTCCTGAGGGGAGTGGGGCAAAAAGTGTGTGTGCAGGGTGAGTGGGGTCTTTCATGATGCAGGTGGCTCTTTTCCTGCATCTGGAGGTGTAAATGTCTGTGATAGAGGGGAGACTGACTCCGACAGACCTCTGTGCAGCCTTCACCACTCTCTGCAGAGCTTTTCTTTCCGCAGCTGTGCAACCTCCATGCCACACATTGATGCTGGAGCACAGGATGCTCTCCACTGCGCACCTGTAGAAGGAGGTGAGGACCGGGCTACTCAGACCAGCTCGTCTCAGTCGTCTGAGGAAGTAGAGTCTCTGATGACCTTTCTTGATCAGGCTGGTGGTGTTGTTGGTCCAGCTGAGGTTATCATTCAAGTGTACACCCAAGTACTTGTAGCTGGAGACCACTTCCACTGCAGATCCACTTATGTTCAGTGGGGTGTGGGTGTGTTTGTTCCTTCTGAAGTCCACAATCATCTCCTTTGTCTTCTTCACATTTATGTGAAGGTTATTGTCTTTGCACCAGCTCTCCAGGTGTTCCACCTCCTGCCTGTAGCTGGATTAAGGCTTTCTTGTAATAATTCTCACAGCTCTTTTCTGTAAAATAAAAATAGATTTTGTTATAGTTTAATTTAATTTATAAGTAAAAGTAAGACTAAAATAATTTTTTCTCCAAATTAAATGTGCTTTTTTGTGTGCTACAGTTTGTATGTGTAAAGATTGCTGATATGAGATTTTAAACACAACCCGTTAACTGCTGCCAATCAAATGGTGAATAAACTACTCTGTAGGGTTCATGTATTATAAAAGAAGAAAATAACGCTATCCAAAGTATCCAAAGCACTGAAGAAGCTATGGCAGACAGAAGCCAAAATGTGGAGAACATTTTTTGTCTGTTTTTTATTTTACATATGAAAAAAAACTGCACAGTGCCTCACCAGCCATGAACCTCACCGCACGTCACTGGCGGACCTAAACAATTTGTTAGCTTTACAGCGGATTGACTAACTTTTATAATTCATAAGCGGATTTGCGCTATTTTTATTTAAAATGCAGTACCGCTAATAACTAATTATCTATCAGTAAAAACGAAAAAACTTATTTACGGGCTCTTAAATCAACCGGACGACTGCTAACAGACCATATCCTGTCAGCGCCGGATGTGGTCCGTGACAAAAAAGCGTCCCCCTCAGTCTCTTGGTAGAGAGTGCTCTCTCTATAGCAGTTAGCAGCCAGTGTGTTACTCTGCAGCCTTATTGCTTGTTTTCGAAGAGTCAGACGAAGAGTTTTTAACATGGAGGGTGAACTTATGGATGTTTCTCAGCGGCCTACGCGACGCGTCTGGATTTAAAAAAGTAGTTCGCCATTTGCCCTCTCTTCAAAATGGCGGTGGCCACTAAGGACTTTCCAAGAAAACACGGTAAAAACAATTATTTCTTTGCTGAGAAAAAATATATTTCATAGCTGACGTTATAGAACAAGTTGTTCTGAGCTTGAGAGTTTCACGAAATGGTCAAATCTGCTGGATTTAAAAAAGTAGTTCGCCATTAGCACTGTCCAAAATGGCGTCCGCGATAGCCAAGAAGCTAAGGACTTTCCAAGAAAACACGGTAAAAACAATTATTTCTTTGCTGAGAAAAAATATATTTCATAGCTGACGTTATAGAACAAGTTGTTCTGAGCTTGAGAGTTTCACGAAATGGTCAAATCTGCTGGATTAAAAAAAGTAGTTCGCCATTAGCACTGTTCAAAATGGCGTCCGCGACAGCCACATAAGTTTGATTTGATTTGATTTGATGTTTATTCATTCATTTTAAAAGAACAATACAAAACAGTTTCATCAGATACAAGAATACAAGTAGGATAAAATGAAAGGAGCAGAAAGAAGATGAAATCTTATTATATCTGCCCCTTATTTCACAGTTTGTTCAAACAATGATAACCTTCAAACTACATCACAAAATGAATAACTCTACTTAATTTTTCTAACTGTAATACACAAACACACTAAGCTACATCATAAGTACAACATAAGTGTAATACACAAACACACTAAGCTACATCACATATAGTTTTTGAGCAAGTCCTTTTTGACCTTTTTCTTAAATGTATGTAACATAGTTAATATTGAATAGAATTCCACTTGTCATTACTTCCAAGTTTAGGTTAATGTGTAATGGGTGAAACAGCGCCCCCTCTGGCTGATTGGCGGTTATAAATATTGTGAACACAGACATCTCATTGCCAGTTCATACGAGATGGGCATGAGGTAGGTCCACTGAGTTAAACGCTCCAGTAAAATATTATGTTAGCTTGATGCTGACATGAAATGATTTTCCTCATAAGGTGCTGTACCCGCTGTGATGAACCTGATTTATGATCAGTCCATATTCTGTTCTGTACAGGTACACATTATTTTATTTATTTGTATTTCTGTTTAATATTAATGTTGTAAATACGGCAGTTGGCCAGTTCATACGAGATGGGCATGAGGTGCTGTACCCGCTGTGATGAACCTGATTTATGATCAGTCCATATTCTGTTCTGTACAGATAAACAACGTTTCACCTCATCCTGTCTCCTGGTCCTTAATAACACAACGCAGACCTGATTTATTCTGAACGAATTCACCATTTGATGAGGTTACATTGGTGCCTGTGACCCGTTCTTCAACTTCTCCAGCGCGAGTGGCTGCGTCTACTTTCTGGAGCCGCGGCAGTTGGTGGGCTGCGTCTACACCCTGGAGCCGCGGCAGTTGGCTGCGCGCGCATCTGTCCCGTTCATCAGACCCGGCCGGTACCGCAGCCCCGTGTGGATTCTTCGCTGTTCTGGTAGTGCAATGACCAGTCTGAAAAGTGTGGAGCTATTTTTTTTAATTCATTTTAACAGTTTTGTGTTGATTGTGCAACGCTGTGACTGCACTATGATACAGGAGGTCTTTTTTTTTTTCTTTCTTTTTCTCTCTCTCTCTGTGCTGCGCTCTCTGAAGGAGGAGGGGCACTTTGAGACAAAATAAGTTTTAATGTTTTTACAGCTTTTTCATTCAGGTTTTTCTTGTTGATTTGTTGAAGGTGCACTTTTGCTCGTGTTTAATTTGTAAGTGATCAAATTAATAATAATTAATAATAATAATAATTAATAATAATAACTGAAAATTATTATTATATATATATATTTTTTTTTGCTTTTGATCATTAAGGGCTGAGTTATGGCAAGCAATAATTATTTTGGTAGGGGGAGGGGGTTTGAAATGTTTACTCCTATGCCTGCAGTTGCCAGAGGTAGGGGTTTGTATTTGAATACCCCAGAAGCATCCACACCAAAATCAAATTTTGTTTATGTGGGTGAAAGAGTTAATGACACTGTTAATGCTCCACAGTGTGAAGTTGATGGTAGACTTTTGAGTGACATAGCTTCACGAATTGGAGTTTCAATAGGTGAAAGTATTGCAGCTTGCATTGAGACCCGTTTGAGTAATACAGTGGGTCCAGGGGTGGTTGGAGCTACAGCTAACGAGTCTACCATGTTAAATGTCATTGTTCGCCCTGATGTGAAAGAACCTGTGAGTTTTAAAGGGGATCATGATTCATGTTCAGTCCAAGAGTGGGAGGTTATGATGTTAACTTATATGAGAAAGAAAGACATCCCTGTGGCTGAACAGGCTGATGAGGTGATGTCTAAGCTGGTGGGGAGGGCACATGAAGTAGTTAAAGTTGGCATACGCAGTAAGCCAGTTTTAAATCTGACTACAGGACCTGAGCCCATTTTTGAGATACTGAAGCAGCACTTCAGTGATACTATGTCCTCTAGCTTGCCCTTAGCAGACTTTTATGCTACGGTGCCCCACCCTGACGAACATCCCTTTGACTATTGGCTGAGACTTAACAAAGCTTTGGACATGACAGAGGACTCTTTAAAGAGACAAAATAAGGCTTTTGACTCTCTGTCTGGTGATCTAGCTGCCATGTTTATCCAGAACTGCCCTGATCCTGAACTGTCGCTCATATTCAAATGTAAGCAGCTGAAAGATTGGACAGTGGCTGAAATTCACGAGAAGCTTGTTGAGAATTGCAGAAATCGCAAGCGACTAACCAAACACAAAATGTCAAGCATCCTGTCTTCCCAGCACCAGGAAGTCACCTCGTCTGTGCAGAGTGCGACACTCCGTACTGAAGTACTACCTCCAGCTGCTGCTATTGGGAAGACAGCTGAGAGCTCGCCAGACCGCCTGGACCGGGTCATCGCTCTACTTGAACGTGTGCTGGAGCAGCAGCCACAACAGCACAATGTTCAAAGAAGGTTCAATGTACACACCCAGAGGGACCAGCCGACGAAAGTAAAGCCTGCCTTACCTTGTGCTGTGTGTAGCGATGGTGGACACACTACTCAGTACCACTGCAGGTCCAACCATCTGTGCTTCAGCTGTTTTGCACCTGACCACATCCGAGCAGAGTGTCCAGGGACTGTGGTGAGGAAGCCTGGGAGCGATAAGCAGGTGGTGCAGCCTCAGGAAAACTGACTGGCCTGCATGTGGTGGGGACAAGTGTTGGGCCTAAAAGTGATCCCCCTGTTGCAAATGTTGAAAATGACATGGAGTCTATATGTCAAAGTGCATGTGAAGTGAGAAAAATGGGATATACACCAATAATCCAAAACATTCAGAGACTCAAACAACATGACAACTTGTTTTATGAAAATGTGACACTGGGAGGAGTGGTTACGGTCAGAGCTTTGCTGGATAGCGGGTCGATGGCGTGCACACTGAGCTCTAAAGTAATACCTCAGCTGTTACAGCAGGATGTTTTAAGAAGCCCCGCCCTTGAGCCGACAGCCACTGTGTTGATTGGATGTGGGGGGTCCAGGACATTACCTTCTGGCATGTGCGATCTGGAGATGGATCTTTATGATTACAAAGTGATTGTCCCAACATTGATCGTTGAGAACCAGAATGAAGAACTGATTGTTGGCAGTAACCTGTTGAAATACATTATTAACAGGTTTAAGCTGAAGCAAGACATCCAGGACCAAGGCCCCACAGCACTCTGTGACAGTAGTGATGCAGAGCAGAAACTGCTACATTTGTTGGCAAGGGTGGAAGCTGCCGATTCAGACGCCCATTATGCAGTTGGAACTATCAAAATCAAGCGAGCTGTTACTCTTGAACCCATGACAGAGCATCTGATTTGGGGCAAGTTGCCACAGGTGAATAATCTGTTGGCTGGATGTACTGTTGTCGTGGAGCCAACAACCGCCAGATCTAAACCGAGAACAGTCTTGGTGGGGAGGTCGGTGTCAATCCTGAGAGCAGATGGGTGGCTCCCATTAAAGGTCATTAATCCATCAGACAAGCTGGTTACTTTGAGACGTAATACTAAGTTGGCGGATGTGAGTACTTGTGATTCAGTGGAGATGTTTGCTGGTTCCCAACTCGACATCCAACAACAAGTTCAAGTACCGTTGGACAACAGTACAAAACACAGCCTCGTCTCAGAGGACTCGACTTTACCAGATCATCCTCACCTTGTGGCACCGAGCACAGTTGACACCCCTCAGGCAAGGCTAAGAGGACTGGGGCTGTCGGATGTGGACATTGAGTCATGTGACGTTGCCCCTGAATATAAGGCTAAGCTGGCTGAGCTCATTGTTCAATACCAATCAATCTTTTCAAGGGACAAGATGGATTGTGGTAAAGCCACTGGTTTCCTACATCGCATCAGAGTCATGGATGAGAAACCATTTCGATTGCCATGTAGGCGCATACCACCAACCCAGTATGAAAAATTGAGAGAGGCATTGGATGAGATGGAAGAGCGTGACATCATACGAAAGTCTAGCAGTGAGTTTGCATCTCCATTAGTGATCGTGTGGAAGAAGTCGGGTGACCTACGTATCTGTAATGATTTCCGATGGATCAATGCACGCACTGTCAAGGATGCTCACCCACTCCCTCATCCAGCTGATGCTCTAGCAGCTCTGGGGGGCAATGCCTTTTTCTCAACCATGGATTTGACCTCTGGCTATTACAATGTGGAAGTGCATGAAGCTGACCGAAAGTACACTGCCTTTTCATCGCCTTTTGGATTGTATGAGTATAATCGAATGCCTCAAGGACTCTGTAATAGTCCCGCCACATTCATGAGAATGATGCTAAACATCTTCGGTGACCAGAACTTCATGAGCTTGTTGTGCTATCTGGATGATGTCCTGGTGTTTGCTCCAACAGAAGACCTAGCGCTGGAGCGTCTGCACATGGTCTTCCAGAGACTCCAGAGCCATAACCTAAAGCTCGCCCCAAAGAAATGTCACTTTCTGAGGAGGTCAGTGAAGTTTCTTGGTCATATCATCAGCATAGATGGGATCCAGTCTGACCCTGATAAAGTGACTGCTATCACCACCATCACAGAGTCTGACCTTATGGAAATTGGCACAAATATTCCCTCCCAGAAGAAGATCCGTTCCTTTCTTGGCATGGTAGTCTACTACCAGCAGTTTATTGAAGGGTGTTCTGCCATAGCCAAACCGTTGTTTCGGCTAATCTCATGCTCTAAAGGTCCGCGTGGAGGTGGGAGAAAACGCCGCCAAATCCGCAAACAGCTCCGTGCTGAAGATTGGACTGCAGATTGTCAGCAGGCTTTCCATCAACTGAAGTGGGCTTTGCTAGATCGTGTGGTGCTGGCCCACCCAAACTTCAGTGAGCCCTTTCTCCTGTCTGTGGATGCCTCTACCGACGGACTTGGTGCAGTCCTGTCACAAGTGCCTGCAGGTGGTTCAACGGCCAGACCGATTGCTTTTGCAAGTAAATCGCTGAGTTATGCCCAATCCAAATATCCTGCACACCGACTAGAATTCTTCGCATTAAAATGGGCAGTGTGTGACAAGTTCCATCATTGGTTGAGAGGCCATCAATTCACCGTGTGGACGGACAATAATCCGCTAACCTACATCCTGTCCAAGGCTCGGCTGGACGCGTGTGAGCAGAGGTGGATCGCTAAGTTGGCGCCATTCCAGTTCAACATCAAGTACATTCCTGGATCAAAGAATGTGGTGGCTGACGCCCTTAGCAGAGAGCCCTTCGTACAGCCTAGTATGCCTCACCGTTTGACGAGAGTGCCTTATGACGAGCTACTGGCAGAGGCTGCAGTAGTTGGTGCTAATGGAGTCCAAGAGGTGTTTCGCTGGTCAGCTAACCCGCCTGAAGTAGCTGAGTGTGACCAACAGATTTCTCAGGGTGTGGCAGTTGTTAAGACAGGAGCAGTATCATCATTGGAGGTTGCTGCTGTGCTCCAGGGATGCAGTGAGAGTGGTCCTGTGGTGTACCCGCATGCTCTTCTCCTGCCACAGTTCTCACAGACTGTTCTAACAACCCCACAGGTCAACTCTGAGGTGCTCTCACTTGAAGTGTTGCAGGAGAAACAGAGAAATGACCCAGTTCTAAGTAGGGTGATGTTCTTTGTAGAGAGAAAGTGGAGACCTTCCAGAAGAGAACGTGTCAAGGAGTCATCAGAAGTCCTCAAGCTTTTGAAAGGCTGGGAAAAGCTTGTATTGAGAGATGGAGTCCTGCAACGGGTAGCTAAAAACCCTGTCACAAAGAAAAAGTCCTACCTTTTTGTGGTCCCACGCTCACTGCGCCAGAAGGTGTTACAAGGTGTTCACGATGAGGCTGGTCATCAGGGTCAGCAACGGACCCTGTACTTGACGAGACAGAGATTTTATTGGATTGGCCTAGTGCGTGATGTTACTGAGTATGTACAACACTGCAGACGATGTGTTGTCAGCAAGTCGCCAGAGCCAGAAGCCAGAGCTCCTTTGAAAAACATAAGGACCTCTGAACCTCTTGAACTTGTCAGTATTGATTTCTGGACTGCTGAGGATTCTTCAAACAGTTCACTGGATGTGTTAGTAGCTACTGACCACTTCACAAAGATGGCACACGCTTTCTTGTGCCCCAATCAGTCAGCTAAAGCAGTCGCACACCAGCTGTGGAACAATTATTTCAGCATCTATGGGTTTCCCAAGCGACTACATTCCGATCAGGGGGCCACTTTTGAGAGTTTGCTTATTGCAGAGTTACTGAATGTGGCAGGCGTGCAAAAGTCCCACACTACACCTTATCACCCTATGGGTAATGGCTCATGTGAGAGAATGAACCGGACTCTAGGCAACATGATTCGAGCATTGCCACCAAGAGCTAAACATCGTTGGCCTGAGGCCCTGAAATCTCTGACATTTGCCTACAATTGTACCGTGCATGAGACGACAGGATATGCTCCGTTCCTGCTCATGTTTGGAAGGGTGCCACGTCTTCCGGTGGACGTCATCTTTGGTTCAGTGCTCAGTGATCCGGAGGTGGTGGACTATGATCGCTACGTGGAGTCACTACGAAAGGACATGAGAGAAGCTATGGCTGTAGCCCAGTCAACGGCAACTAAACAGCTCCAGCGTCACACTGAGCTATACAACCGGAGAGTACGTGGTGTACTTGTGGAAGTGAACGACAGAGTGCTGCTGGCCAACAAAGGAGGACCTGGAAAAAGGAAGCTTGCTGACCGCTGGGATAGCACGGTGTATGTGGTGATTGGAAAAGATGATGAGAACCACACTTTCAGGATCCAGAATCCCACTACAGGCCAAGTAAAAGTGGTCCACCGCAATCTGATAATGCCAGTAAACTTTCTGCCTCTACCTGAGGACAACCATGATGACCAGGAGGAGGCTGTACTATCTCAAACATCAAGTTCACTTGACCCAAGTGCTGGGAGGTCAGCCATCAGTGATGCTATTTCTGACTCAGCAGAGTTTAGAACAAGAGCGTGGGTATCTGACCTACCTTTGGGAGCAGGCAGTGAGACAGATGTGGAGGATGCTGAGCAGGTGGAGGGCACCGTGCTGGAAGGAGCCACAGGACCTGCGTTGACGGACAGCAGTTCAGCAGACTCTGGTTGCTCAGCAGTCCTGACGGCTTGCCCAGAGACATTTCCGGCTCCTGTTACTGACACTCTCACTGACATACCTGCTACAGTAACTACTACAGTGACAGTAGTTGATGGTGCGACTGACCGTAGATCTAGAGCTGGACGGTTGTTGAGACCAGTGACCAGATTTATTGAAATGATGCACCAAAGAACAGCATTAGTCTGATAAGTTCTTGTATATGAAAAAAAAACTACAGTTTAATTTGTTTCAACTTTGACCTAGAGGTGTTGTAACAATTTTCATATTTCATGTTTGTTTTGCTATTTGGGAGGTGAGTTTGCAGTTACACATTAACAAAATATGTAAATGGGCATATTTTTTTTCCCCTTATGTATGTAGATGGGGTTTGGCCAACCTTTTCTCATACTGATCCTCTCAGGATAGTCTAGTGACTGGGTGTTTGTAACTGTGAATTTGATGTGATTGT
>JBBPBX010030332.1:0-35255 GCA_038048925.1 Garcialebias charrua
GCTGATTCTGGCTGGAAGCAGAATGCAGGCCCAGTCACACTCCTATAGGGTGATCTCTCACCTGGAGTCTCTCGGTTTTGTCATAAACCTACAAAAAAGCGATCTAACTCCATCACGGGTTACCGTATTTCTGGGAGTACAGATCGACACTGTCCGGTACAGAGCATGGCTCTCGAAGGAACGAGTTTCCTCCATTCGCCGTTGCCTGGAAAGATTTAAACTAGACCATCGGGTCCCTGTGAAGACCTGCCAACGCCTTTTAGGCCTCTTGGCGGCAGCCATTCCCTGTGTGCCACACGCATTACTGAAAATGCGGGCCATACAAGTATGGCTAAACCAACAGACGCAACCTGCCCTGACTAATCAAGCAAGAAAGGTTAGGATAGATTCAGAGCGCCTGAGGGCCCTGGAATCTTGGAGAGACCCGTCCGTTTTCACAGAAGGGGTTTCATTGGGAAGGGTGTCATCTCGTGTAGTAATCACGACCGACGCCTCTAAAACAGGATGGGGGGCGATCTGCAGAAATCAGAACGCCCGCGGCCTTTAGAATGAGCGGAAAGCAAGATTACATATCAACTTCCTGGAGTTGCTGGCCGTATTCCTGTCATTAAAATACTTCTTCAGTAAAGGTCTGATTGCTGGACAGCATATCCTGGTGAAATCAGATAACAGGACCACAGTGTCCTTCATCAACAGAGAGGGAGGGACAAGGTCTCGAGCCCTCCTCGGACTGACGCAGAGGATGCTCACGTGGTGTGCTCCAAGAATCCTGTCACTTAGGTCGACTTATGTCCCTGGTGATCTAAATTATGGAGCAGATGCCCTCTCAAGAAGGCCTCTCTTGGCGTCAGAATGGAGCCTGAACCCACGGATTGTGGAACAGGTCTGGTCACGATTTGGGAGAGCCTCTGTGGACTTGTTCGCTTGCAGGGCTAGCTCGCAGTGTGGCCTCTACTTCTCCTTGAGGGAAACAGACGCACCCTTGGGAATGGATGCTCTGGCACATGATTGGCCAGCAGGGGTGATCTACTATGCCTTTCCACCTGTCCCCCTCATTGGGCCGACACTGGAACGGGTGCGCCAGGGAGCTCTCTCCCTGATCCTCATAGTCCCCAGATGGCCACAGAAACCGTGGTTCCCAGAGTTAATTTCAATGTTATCAGGGATACCATGGCAATTGCCTCCTCACAGGGATCTGCTGACTCAGGCACGTGGGCAGCTTCTACACCCACGTCCAGGGTTGTGGCAACTTTCAGCCTGGCCTTTGAAGGGAACTGGCTGAGAGCCTAAGGCCTTGGTTGCTTTATCCCAAAACAAACAGTTACAACATACACAAGGGTACCCCTTTGGTGTTTATGTTTTGCCTAGGAGATGTTTAATGGAAAGGTTTTCCCTCTCCCTAACTGATCTCCAACATCAGGATGGGCCCCACTTGTCACTATATGTAAAAAAAAAAAAGAAAAAGAAAGGTTTTTCAACTCACACTAGTGGAATATGCTTAGGCGGCCTCTAGCTGGTGTTGTTTATCTATATGCCCAGTCGAAACATCAAACTGATGTTACCCTGATGCATGCTCAAACTGATGTTCTTTACGTTTGGCATTTTTTCCTCTCAGCCTGTGCTCTCTACATACCCTGTAGAAAGCAGCCAGGAGATGCCTGTCTTTTTAAGGCGGATGTTCTCACTTGCATTTTACTGAGCATTTCAAGGGCGTGAATGAATTACGTTCCCATAGCAAGTATGTTGCACCGAGAGACCGACTGATAAGGGAACTGAAAGTTATGCACCATAACTCATGTTCCCTGAAGGAAGGGAATGAGGTGCAACATATCTGGCCCTTTCAATGCTGAAAGCTCGGTGAAGTGCAATTTTGGAGAAAGATGGATGGGCGTCAGCCGCTTAAATACCCAGAGGGTGGGGCCTCTGGCGCGACGCTGACGCCCTAGCCGTAAAGGCGTGATTGTATTCCTTCAGGTAATCGCGCGGGGGCGCAATTCCCATAGCAAGTATGTTGCATCTCGTTCCCTTCCTTCAGGGAACATGAGTTATGGTGCATAACTTTCAGTTTATTTGTGTTGTTTACTAAATGACATTCTTGTTATATAGATTTTTTGAGATTTGATTTCATTTCTCCTTTAAGTTACAAAGGTGTAGACCTGTGTAGCTGGTCTAATATCAGGTTATGTCCAGGGTCCTGGAATGGCTGAGATGGCATGCCAGAGGTCAGGGCAAGCAATATGCAAATGCATAAAAAGGGCATGAAGAGTGGACAGATTGGGCCTGAACCATGATAAAGTTCCCGACAATTAAAAATTAGGAAGAAAAATAAATAAGAAAAGCTATTTTATTTGTTACCGTAATCTTAATGCATTTATAGTCAATTAAACATAAAGATATACCCTCTCATCTGATGTGCTTAAAGCAAATGTGTGTTTTATATTATGAGTTTTATATTATGAACCAGGACTGAAGGGGTTGATAAAGGAATCAATAAACTGCAGCATACTGTATCTTTTGAGCGAGTACTGCGACTGTAATGATGTGAAAACTGATGTGTGTGTGCATTTTAATAGTAGTGCTAACTCAACAACCTGCTTTTGACAGAGAGTCTACTCGGAGTGTGTGAGATGTTATCCATGATGGCTGACAGTGTAGCTGACATATTTTTCCTCTTTCACCTCCCCCTTGAGTTGCTCTCGCTCTGAGCAGACCATTTCTTGCTCGGAGTTCTTGTATCCTCAGATGATTTTCATGCCCTGTCCAGTAATGCCCCCATCATTTAGTCGACGCTCGGTTCATTATCTAATGATCATGCGGTGTGTCAGGCCGTCTGCAGCGCTCTTCCTTTGAAGCCAACAGCTACTTGTCACTTGTTTAGAGGTGGCCTTTTCAAGTCTTATCTGACAATCTGCTCACGAAGAACAAAAAATTCATAGGACGCTGAACAACCAGCTAATTTGTCCCTACTCTAGCTGACTAAATTGCCTCCAAGGGGGGCTGCCGGCGTTTAATGTTTCAAGACTCCTTGAAGTGCATGAATCTGAGTCCTGACATGTGTCTCATTATTACAAAATCACTTTTGTGGAAATTTTTTTTTTATATTGGAGAATTCTGAAAACAGCTTTTAGTACCTTACCTCTTACATTGTTGTTTTTTATGTTGTACATTATAGATTTTAAATAGGAGGTGCTTCTATGTTTTTTCATTCATTCAACCTTTATTTACAGGCTAGCCTCGTTGAGCGGAGCCACGGGGACTCATTTACAAGAGGGACCTGTCTCACTCACACCCAGGGTCAATTTTAGAGTTACCAATCAACCTAGCATGCATGTTTTTGGACTATGTTAATACTGCACAGTGATTGTCACCACTATAGACAGGTGGTCCCTGATTTACGAGCACATCAACTTAAGAGGTTCCGAATTTACGAGCTATCATATTTAATAAAAATATGATTTTTTTTTGTGTGTGTGTTTAAATGTTCTTAATTTCATGTGTAGAGCATTTTGTTGCAGCTGTGGTTGTTTTAAATGGCTTTATAAATAAAGTATTATTATTATTATTACATATTATTATTATTTTGAAGCCGATTACGCATTTTCCGTCAGTGTTCGGCAGTGTTCGGCTGTTTAGACAGTTAGCTCCGGCCTCGAGAGCCGGGTTCGGACGGACAGTGTCCGTTTAGAGGTTCCTGCGCTCGGATACACGAGCAGGAGCTGAACGGCGGTTTTGTGGAGTGACGGATGGACGAAGGAAAACGACGCTGTGAAGCAGCAGACAGCGTGCTGGGCCGGAGAAGCAACAGATAACATGCTAACAAGCCTAGCTGTAGGATGAACGGGTGGATGCTATCGCTCTCACTGAGGACACAGAGCCGACAGGCGGCAGAGCTCGCCTCGATGTCTGCCTGGCAGCCTCAGATGTTGGATTGTTATCGAGCTAACAGCTGCGGCAGCCTTTTTGGAAGGTCTAACATGCTAACGCAGCGCGGCCTAACATGCTAACGCAGCGGAGCTAACGCAGCGGAGCTAACATGCAAACAGATGGCGACAAGCAGCTCAAAGTAAGATTTTTTTTTATGTATGTTCTTTTAAAATGTTTTAAAGTGTTAGGATAGGCGAAGTGCTTGGTAACTGTTCATTATCGTACATGTACGTGTATCAGTAGCGGCTCGTGCGGTATAAAAGATAGTCCCCGATTTATAAAAGGTAGTCCCCGATTTATAAAAGGTAGTCCCCGATTTATAAAAGGTAGTCCCCGATTTACGAGATTTTCGTCTTACAAGATAGTCGTAGTAACGGAACTCGCTCGTAAGTTGGGGACCACCTGTATACTGTATCTCTCAATATATAATTTATTCTGTGATATTGCATAATCAGTTAGCACTTGGCATATACAGTACAGTATGATGTGAATGACTTTCAGCTACTACCACACCTAACTTTATCTAATTTATCTGAAGACAAAAAATCACTGAAGTCTAGCCATTTTTGTGCATGCTAAGGTTGATTAGCTGCGGTGGCCATCTTGAATTGTGTTGAGTCCAAAAGCAAATCAGTTTTAGATGTTTGGAAAATAAAACATTTCTGAAAGTTTCATTCAAATCTGTCCAGCGATATGTATACAGTTAACCACAACAGATAAAACCGAAGTTGTGAACAAGAATGCGTTGTGCTCAGAGTACGTGTTGTGAAGGACTGTCAGCTACTACACCAATAGTTAGCATCATTTTTGGTCAAATGACCATGTTACAGGCATTTTTCTTTGTGTTTAATATGACTGCGTTTGAGTTGTAGATATACATCCAACTTTCTGATAGTGTTGAAAATATATGAAGTTAACAGTTCACACACACACACACACACACACACACACACACACGCACGCACACACACACACACACATGGACAAAGGAGATATCACTCTGAAAAAGTAAATTCTTCCGCATTTATTACAAACGACGGTCTTTTAAAAGCTCTGTGTTGTCCGGTTGTTTGTGTCTCTGTACTTCTGACGCAGCAGAGGCCTGCGAGATCCCTCCTGCTACACGCTGGCAGAGCTGTTTACGGAGAAACCAAATGTTCTTTAATGCTCCAGCTGGACTGGGATGACAAAGTGCCATCAATATGGAACATAAATCAGAAGAGCTACCCATCATCCTCTGTGGCATGGCTCCAACTCCATTTGTATATTTCTGACCTTGGAACGCATAATTGTTAGTCATCATCGTTTTGTCTGTGTGTGCGCTGCTTTCTGCTCCCAGTTGGTGAAGACTATGTTCAGTGTCATGGAAGACTTGGAGAGATATTAAATGAGGCCCGTATCATGCATCGCCTGTGCGCCTCATGCTCCCTTTGCACATTGTGACCATGGATAAAATATGAATTATCATACTGGCAGATGCAAATTTGGGCAACAACATAAACAAAATGCAAATATTAAAAATCCTTGCCAACTTAGGGGGGAATAAAATAATTAGTAATTTTAAAAGAAAACAGACTTGTGTGTGCAATAATAGAAATGCTAGTTGTGGAATTTACTGTAACAAACAAAAATGCTAATTTATACAAAAGTATTTGAATAATGAAAGGGTTTAGCTAATAATGCAGGTAATTTTAGAACCAAACTAAAAGACAAACCCTCTGAAGGCAGAGGGAACAGACTGAAGTGAATGCCTTGGTCATACTCCTTAATCTGAGCCACAGGCAGTGTCCCTGATGTGCCTGCTCTGCTCCCATATGAACACGAGCCAAGTGGAGAGAATGATGGATACATGAGAACACAGTGCCACGCGGTGATACTTCCCATGTTCCTGCACGAGGACCAGCATGTCCAGATGAAAAATGCATGAGGGGTCTTTTATTTTTCTTTATTTTTGCTTTGTCGCTAAACTCACACAACATTCAACATGTGCTGGTATTAACGTCAGATACATTTAAATGGAAAAAAACCAGAATAGTTTGCTCAGATGGAGAAAGCTCATTCTGTAACTGTCGGGTTTTCATCAGGACCAGGCTGATACGCTCAGGGAGGACAATGAGTCACACTCTGTGACTCAGTTTACCGTTCCACATAAACAAACACTCCAACGTTGCACCTTTTAATAGCACAGCTTTTAATAATTAGACTCTCAGTTGGCGCTTCGGGGTTTATCGATTTATTCATACGTCCCCCCAGTCTTACAGATTCTAATCTTGGTCATGCATTAACGAGATAGTTCAGATCATTTGAAGTGAGGTTCTCTATTTGAACAATGCCAGGTTGCAGGAACAGAGTTGAATTCTGAGCAGACTGACGAGCTAGCAGCTAGTCCAAATTGGACCAAAGCTAAAGTGGATTGAAGTCCAATTAAAACAAATCCATTTACAAAACTTTTTAGAGTTTGTGTGACTGCTATTTTAGAAAACTTTGTGTCATTGCCAGTTTTGCATTGCATTGCTATTTAGAAGTGTATGGTAATTATGCACACAATCATTGGTGGCAGCAGCTAGCAGTATCACTTCTTGTGTAGTCTGGGGAACATTTGGCAGAAATATATATATTTTTTTGGGACAGATAATCATAAAAATCAAACAGAATGTTATCTAAAGGTATAAACATACAGTAGAGCATTTGCATGTAGTGTCACTATTTAGTTTTTCTGTTGTAAATTTAAGGCAGCAGCAACCTAATGTTGGAGCACCCGATCTGATCTACGCCGTGACCTCGGAAATCAATCCGGAAGGTGAACACGATCTCTGAGGATCGCAGATCATCCGCTCGGATTGGGACTCTGGACGTTGGTGGTCAACATCTAAGGGCCACAGCTGGATCAGAGGAAAAAGTCCAGAATTGGACCATATCAGAGTTGCCCAGCAAGACTCAAGGCTGAAGGAATTATACTGTCTGCCTGAAGTGAAAAATATTTGTAATCCTTATCTGACTTTACCCTAAACAGCCTTGGAAAAAGGCTGGATGTCAAATTTCTCCTGAGACGTGTTTTCTGAGGCAACAGCTGCACTATCGCTACCCCCCCCCCCCCCCGGAGAACTTTTCTATGAGCGTTATCGGAGGCCGGCTGGTTTCACCTCAGAACTGTTTGCTATCTGGAATGTCTCATGGACAGAAGTCTCACTGCCTCAGTCTCAAAATGCAACATGTGATTGTCTTAAATGTGCTTCTGGTATAGTTTTTTCTGTCTCATGTGGTGTCTTGAAAGACAAAATGTGATACATCTTTTTTTAATACCAACGCTGTGACCCTCATGGTTCTTTCCTTGTTTTCACACCTTTGACCTTCATCCCGATACGGATGGGAGAGGCCGCGCTGAAGAACATAATGTGATATGATGTCTCATGTGGTCTGTAGCAGCAGCTTCACACACTCGCCCCCTTCCGGATGACTGTGCGTACATATTCACACTGTACTGGTGAAAACTTGTGCAATGTTAATAAAAAGTACTCTGACTCTGACTGACTCTCTGATCTGCTATGAGCTCCAAGCAGGGCCACTATGTTTAAAATGGACTTCTAATATCTTTAAAACCTCTTTTAATGCCTTTTTTTTTGCAGCTTTACATTGCAGTTATTTCTACTGTGTCCTAAGTTGCACTGATAATGCCACAGCTAGATGCTGTTCCCCTATTTGGACTAGGGATGGGGCGGCCGTGGTGTAGTGGTAATGGCAGTCGTCTCCCGATCGGAAAGTTGGCGGTTCGACTCCCGGGACCCGCACCATGTGTCGTTGTGTCCTTGGGCAAGACACTTAACCCTGAGTTGCTCCCGGTAGGACTGGAAAGCACCTTGCATGGTAGTCTGCCGCCACCGGTTTATGAATGTGTGTAGCATTCAATATATGTGTAGCACTTTGAGATTTTCAGTAATGAAAAGTGCGTTATAAATTGAATTAATTATTATTATTATTATTATTAGATCCGATCCAGTATCGGTATTGGTATCCGATACCAGCATTATTTAAGTATCGGATTTTCTGAGCCAACCTGCCGACATTTCCGATCCATGATGCACTGCAGTTGTCTTCAAACTATGGAATGGATTTCCTGAATGGAGGCGTGTCTTATGAGCCCAGAGTAGTAAGACCCGCCTCACATTCAGGAAATCCATTTCCTAGTTTGCCCCTTGCAGCCAGGTAAAACGTGAGTAAACACAGAGGACTGAGGACTGGAGGACTGTGACTGTGGCTAACGGCTATTAACCAACTTTTCATTTTTGCTTCAGAGTCAAACAGAGTTTGATTTTTGCATGTCCGCGAACATGTCTGCTGTGTGGAGGTTTTTTACTCTTTTAACACCGCAAAGCAAGACAGCAGCGTGCAATGTCTGCAGCGCCGCTGTACCGAGAGGAGGGAGCCGCGTCGCGTCATATAACACCACAAACTTGATGAAACATCTGAAAAAGCACCACATGAAAGAGCACGACGATTGTTTAGCCCTGCGGGAGAAAGACGAAAGGAGCCGACAGACATCAATTCTGGACTCGTTCCAACCGCAAGGTAAACTTCCGCTGGACAAAGCTAAAGGGATCACAGAGAGAGTGCTAAACTTCATCGTAATTGACGACCAGCCGTTATCTGTAGTAGAAAACAAAGGGTTTCGTAGCTTAATTGAACATTTGCAGCCAAGATATAGTTTACCCTCCAGGAGATATTTATCAGAGACAGCATTACCTGAACTGTACAACCGAGTGTCAACCAAGTTAGCTGCAAAGTTAAAAGGAGCTCCAGCCCTGAGCTTCACTACAGATATTTGGACTTCAGATGTCTGCTCAGTGTATTTGTATACACTGTACTTGTCTGTAATAACTTTAAACAATCACTTAACAGAACGCCGCTGCACGACTTTTAACTGGCACACGAAAGTTTGACCACATTACTCCTGTTTTAACCTCCCTGCACTGGCTGCCCGTACATTCCAGGATTCATTTTAAAGTTCTTTTATTTGCTTTTAAAGCGCAAAATGGTCTTGCCCCGCCCTATCTGTCAGAGTTGCTGCAGCCATACACACCCTCTCGATCCCTCAGATCATGTGATCAGCTGCTCCTGAGTGTCCCAAAGACAAAACGCAAGAGGAGAGGAGACCGTGCTTTTGCTGTGGCAGCTCCTAAACTGTGGAACAACCTTCCCTTGAACATCAGACAGGCCTCTTCCCTGTCTGTTTTTAAATCTCTTCTTAAAACCCATCTCTTCTCCCTGGCCTATGACACCATCTGCGATGTTGACTTTTAATAATTTTAGTCGCTTGTTTTATCTGAGTGTATGATTCCTCAACTTTTATTATGTGACTTTTATTTATTTTAATCATTTTATTACCTGATTGATTGTTTTGTTGTGTGTACAGCACTTTGGTCCTGTAGGTGTTTAAAGTGCTCTATAAATAAAGCTGGTATGGTATGGTATGGTATATCTGTAAAATTAACTGAATTGTAACCATTTTTGAGATGGCTTATTTCAATTGCCTGTGTCTGCCAATTGTATTCAAAAGTTTATCAGCAGTAAAGAAACATCTGTTTATTATTTCTTGAAAGTTTAATCAAAATCTGTCCAGCGGGTCATGAGATATTTTGCTAACAGACGACACCATTGATTCCAAATAAATAACGTTGTAATTTTAAAGAAAGATCTTATGCATTCTACTAGTCCCTTGAATATGTTTGGGAATGAGTCTCAGGCTCTCAGCTACTACCACACCACATTTTATCTACGGTACATTTTTTGGCAAATTGACTGAGTTGTAGTCAATTTTGTGTTGTTGAAGTTCAGTTGGCTGTGGCAGCCATCTTAAATTGGATGTACTTTAAAAGTCAACCAGTCGTAGAGAGCCCTTCAGTGATTATTTCTTGAAAGTTTAATCAAAATCTGTTCAGTTGTTCATGAGATATTTTGCTAACAGACAGATGCAGAATACAAACATAATTGTTGACTTTTGGAAGCATGTGATGAAAAAGAGACTGGGTGAAAGTAACTACAGTACTAAAAGCACCGGTAGTTACACGTTTTGTGTTAGCAGAATTTGCACCGCCAAGAGAAGATTAATCTTCTCTCTAAGTACAGTGTATACAAATACTGTTTATTTATGCATGTCCAAAAAGGCAACTTGAGTTAAGTTTTATTAATGTTGGATAAGTTTCTTAGTTACAATTAAATCCTGCTAACACAAAACATGTTTTTTTATTCCTTGCTTTAAAGTGGATATTAGTGACTGAGGCTGTAATAATTTATTACAGCCTCATACGGCACCTGAACGGTATCGGATCGGAAAAGTATCGGTATCGATCGATACCCAGTTTTACAGTATCTGTATCGGATCGGAAGTGAAAAATGTGGATCGGTGCATCCCTAATTTGGACCCCATCGTGGAGCCAAATGGGGGAAATGGAAATACTCTCCGTTTGTCAGATCATCAATCCGTGCATGTTGTGAGCATGATAACTTGAAAATAAGTGAGGTAAAGACTTCAGTTTAGTTCTGTAGATGGGTCCATCCATTCATTATCTTTACCCGCTTCTTCCATTTCAGGTCATGGGAGTCACTGGTGCCCATGTTCAGTCATCATTGTGCAAGAGGTGGGGGACACCTGGACAGGTCTCCAGTCCATCACAGGGACACATAAAGACAAATGAGACAAACAACCATTCACTCTGTCACTCACACCTTGAGACCAAAGGTGGGCAACAAACCGCTAGGGACCGCTAATGCGCTAATCCGCTTATAGCGTACCTAAAGATTTTATCAGCGTTACAGCGGAGTGACTAAGTTTTATAATTCATAAGCGGATTTGTGCTATTTTTATTTAAAATGCAGTACCGCTAATAACTAATTATCTATCAGTAAGGAAATTATTGGGGATTTTGCTGGCTGTCGTAGCTGCTTGTTTACTTTTCCCCCCTTGGGGAGGGAGCAGAGAGGAGGGTCGGAGGGGGGGAGGGAGCAGAGGGGAGAACAGACGTGGATCTACCATGTCCATGTAGGCAAATGAATGGGCCCCCAATCAGCATGGGCCCCGCCGGCCCCGCCCCGGCCAGTCACCTACATCACTAACATTGCTGCTGCTTGTTAATGTACATTTAACATAAAAATAATTATAGTTACGATGAAAACGATCATTAAAAACGCAATACAAAAACCGGTCGATTTCTGTATCCCCCTACTAAAAATGGACTATTCCATCTTGACATCTTCCGGGTCAGAGGTGAACTCGGGGGCTAATTCTGTGGCTAGCTGGTTGTGCTGGGTTTCTTGGATAAATCCGCAGAGAACCCCGCTGTTTCAAGCCAAATTAACGCGGCCGGAGGATTTTATTGTGTGTTTTGTGTCGACCACTCGACGGTGAGTCGTTAGTTTTATGTATTTGGGTTACTTTTATGTATAAATGCGGTGGCGACACGCCCGTGTATTTGAGATTTAAAAGTGGTCTTAGGGATTAAAAGATCATTCTCTTTTTTGTTAATTTCGTGGCCGAATAGAATATATGTACGTAAAGTATTAAATAAATCCTTTGATTTTTGTAATTTCATCCTTTTAGGATCATTTTAGTTACTTTTCAGTTGGCAGTGTAGTGCAAATATTGCATAACGCTGCCGGCTACCAATTGTCGAATATAAATAGCGGATTAGATTAGCTTCCCCTAATTTTCATAAGACATTTGTGCTTTTGAAATTGTGGACCTAAAAAAATTAATAAGCGTTTTAGAAATTGTGGAACTAATTTTTTGATTAACGTTGCCCACCACTGCTTGAGACCATTTAGTCACCAATCAGCCTAACATGCATGTTTTTGGTCTGTGGGAGGAAAATGGAGAAAAACCACACATGTACAGAGAGAACATGCAAAGTCCACACAGAAAGTTCCCCGGCCAGGATTTGAACCAGGGTAACCTACTTGTTGAGAGGTGGCAGTTCTACCTACTGTGCCATCGTGCTGCCCTGCATCTATAGTTTTTATATTTCTTAAAATTATAGTTTCCTAAAACGATTGAGGTGACTGGTGCGATGGCTGGATTAATTTGGCCACCCCCTCTGCCATTGCACCTGGTGGTGGACAAAATGACTTCCTTACTCTCCAGGATCCATCACTCTGTGCCACCATAAAAAATAAAATAAAATAAAACTACCGGTACCTCTCTTTTTATAAACACCATACTTTCAATTCACTTGAATATCTTTCACGAAAATTATTAAGATTTAATTGCATCCTCTGTTCAATTACAGTCTAGAAAAACACATCTCGAGAGCTACAAACATTTACTATTCAAATCCGTCAGCGGCGGGGGACATTGGCATTTCACACTTGCTAATAACCACATTACGCAATGTAAATCATTTTATATTGTAAATCTGACTGTGGTGTAAACGTTGATAAAAGAGAATTTGTGTAAATCACTGTAACATTAAAGTGTCACTGACATGTTTTTTACTATGCATAAAATTACTCAAAATATATATCTTTTATCATTTAATGATGTTCGTTTTTGCAAACAAAATGATAAATCAGTTTAATTTAGCTTTAAAAGTGATTTTAAACTTTGCGCCGTGTTTATTCACGGGAAATCTGATTACACGTGAATGCAACATCTGTGACGTAAAATCGGGCAGAGGCAGTCTGCGTGTGTCTGGAGCTTGCCTGGAGATCGCGTTTATTATTTTTTTACTTGAAAAATGCCGTTATGTTGTGTCGCATTTGGGTGTTCTAATATCATCAGTGAACAAGTGAGCCTTTTCACTTTCCCAAAAGATGAAATACTTCGTCAAGAATGCAACAAAGCTGCACCCTCGCCCTCGGAGCCCCGCCTCGATCCACCTGAAGGTAAGTCTCATACGGCTGCAGACCTAAATTAGATCCTGCTGTTTCTTCTTCCATCACCCGAACTATTTTCGGCTTCCCAAACTGAAGACAAAATAACTCAAATCTTAACTTAGATTTCTAAATTCGTTGGGTTATAAATTGTCCGCTATTAAAGAGACGTAGCCCTCTGCCCGATTTTACGTCACAGATGTTGCATTTGCGTGTAATCGGATTTCCAGTGAATAAACACGGCGCAAAGTTTAAAATCACTTTTAAAGCTAAATTAAATTGATTTATCATTTTGTTTGCAAAAACGAACATATTTAAATGATAAAAGATATATATTTTGAGCAATTTTATGCATAGTTCAAACATCATGTCCGTGACACTTTAAACTCAAGTTGTTTTAAGATTACAGCCAACCACCCTGATCTTGACTTGGCTTGGATTAGTGTTACCTTGTCATTCTGGTCAGGATCTAATTGTATCCCTCCATTTAAAGAGTTGTCTACAGCAGGTAAGATACCGGTACTACTTGTGTGTAAGCTTTCCACAGTGTACTCCTTTACAGCTAATTACACATACAGTATATTTTAGGCTGTAACTGAGTAGGATATTTTTTGTTGCTTTTAAGTGTTTTTTAGAACATAGATAATTAATGAGTACATGACATATACATTTCAATGGCTGCACAGATTTTTTAATGCACTTATAGGGCATCTTCCTACATTGTGACTTTGTGAACGAGTAAATAAAGAGAAGGTGCAAAGGAGTGATAGTAGAAAGGTGCAATCGATTCCTGCCAGGGGAAAAGCAGAAGGAAAGACAGTGCCTCGAGTGTTTCAGACTGTATCACTAACTCCCCCTTGCCTTGTCCCCCTCCACCCCAGCAGGCTCTTGCAATAACAGTGCTGTCAGATTAGGAGGAGCTGATGTAAGTTGGCATCAGGAGGCTTTCTGTTTTCTGCCTGAATAACAACAGTTTGGAACGTCTCGCCAGCGTAAATCATTGATATTTTGGTGGGAAAACAGTTTTTTTCTTTTCCTGAGTAGATAGGGCAGGTTTTTATTTTTCAAGGGAGTGGGTTGGGGGGGGGTGTATGTCAGCATGATGCTCCAATGAGCTGATTCTTTGTGCATGAAATGATTTGACATCCTCGCGACCACCGGAGCCCGAATGCACATCTCACTGTGTGTGCATGTGCGCGATTGTCCAAAGAGGGAGTGAGAGAGGAACAGAGAGGGAAAAGAGCGCGCCAGAGAGAGACAGAATAAGCAACTTTGTTTGCAGGCGCAGCCGTGTCTCCTCCAGCGCAGCGTGTTGAAAGAGAAGCATTTGGCAGTTATGGTTGATCAGCGTTTCTTTCATGCTCTCTCAGCGACGACGACGCATGGCGTTAGAACAGATCCTGCTTTTTGAAGGATATTTTCGAGTCCTGTTTTAAAGGATTAACCATAGAAAGGATGCCTGAGCACTCGAAGACCCAACAGCTTCATCAATGTGCATGAGGTATGTATTACCCGGCAAGAGTGAGTGTAGTTACATGCCGTCTTGTTCCTGAGGATGCTTGAGTAAAACTAATGTAAAATCACATCTGTATTCTGCTTAATTGCATTCTCAGCAAGCAAATGCAATATGGCGCCCCATCACAATGGGTTTTAAGCATTGATTTTAAGAGTAACTCTCATTGTGCCTTTTGTATTTTATACTGCTTACAGAAGTTCCCTGTTTTCTCACTTACTGGTCCAGATGGCACAATTTAACCTTTTTTTGTTGCTACCCTGTTTTGTTTGAGATATGAGTTGCAGCAAATGCAGCCCAACCTTCTTGAGTTGAAGTTGCTGTCACCGCAACCTGTCCGATTTACATCACAATGTGTGTCTTTTATTTTAGATGACGTTGAGGATACCTTAGCAGGACTTGGAGCTTGGCCATCATTTGCGGGAAAATGCAGCTTTGGATTCCGTATGTTTTGCTAAGTGCAACATCAGTCTGCACTGTTGAGATGGCTGGCAATTATGGTGAAATGTGTCAAGACCTGTGTGCCTGTGAGGAGAGAGAAGGGATACTTACAGTGAGCTGCGAAAACAGAAGAATTGTAACCCTGTCAGGCATGAGCCCAGTGCATTCATCCCAGTATCACCTGCTCCTCAGTGGGAATCTGTTGAAAAAGCTATCGGTCAATGATTTTGCTGAGTACAAAGGACTGACAATCTTGCATCTTGGGAATAATGAAATATCTGAAGTTCAAGCAGGAGCTTTTAATGGACTACAGGGATTAAAACGATTGCATCTGAACAATAACAGAATTGATGCCCTGAAGGAAGAGTTTTTCCTGGGTCTCGAAAGTTTGGAATATTTACAAATTGATTACAATTACATCAGTCATGTGGAGCCAAATGCCGTCAGCAGACTTCAACATCTGGAGGTCTTGATTCTAAATGACAATTTAATCTCGAGTCTGCCTGTAAACATCTTTCAGAATGTTCCATTGACTCATTTAGACCTGAGGGGGAATCAGCTCAAAGTGCTTCCCTACACTGGTCTGCTGGAGCACATGAACAGCGTAGTGGAGTTGCAGCTGGAGGAGAATCCGTGGAACTGCTCCTGTGAGCTAATTGCTCTCAAAACCTGGCTTGAGAGTATTTCATACACCGCCTTGGTGGGAGATGTTGTTTGCGAGTTCCCCTTTCGGCTTCACGGGAGAGACCTCGATGAAGTTTCAAAACAAGAGTTGTGCCCGAGGAGAGCCATCGCTGAATATGAGATGCCGCCTCCGCCGCATTTGAGCGCTGATGCATACCGTAGGACCACGCCAGCTCTAGTTGCAGCCTCCTTCACCTCATCTGGAATTGCAAGATCCTCATCAAGACCCACTAAGGGGCCTCGGCAGTCTGCCAAATTAAAATCGAGACCTACTGCCCGTGTCCCATCCAATAAGTCACATAATTATGGTCAAATTGTTTCATTTCAGACCAAGTCTCCTGTGCCTTTAGATTGCCCAACTGCCTGCACCTGTAATCTGCAAATTTCAGACCTTGGCTTGAATGTGAACTGCCAAGAGAGAAAGATTGAACAAATCTCTGATTTAAATCCAATTCCATACAATCCCAAAAAGATGTATCTCACAGGGAATTACATCTCGATGGTGCATCGATCAGATTTTACCGACGCAACGGGGTTAGATTTGCTTCATCTTGGTAACAATCGAATAACTGATGTAGATGATAGAGCATTTGGCGACTTAACAAATCTTAGAAGACTGTACCTTAATGGGAATTTGATAGAACATCTTCCAGATGACATATTTTATGGACTAGAGAGCCTACAGTTCTTATACTTAGAGTACAACGTCATCAAAGAGGTTACTGCTGATACTTTCCAGCATGTACCTAAACTTCAGCTTCTGTTTTTAAACAATAACCTCTTGAAAACTTTGCCAGAGGGTACATTTAATGGCTTGACATTAGCGAGATTGAATCTTCGCAACAACCATCTGCGATATCTACCAGTGAGAGGTGTATTAGATCAACTTACAGCACTCGTACAAGTCGATTTGTATGAGAATCCCTGGGATTGCTCTTGCAGTATTCTAGACTTAAAAATGTGGTTAGAGCAGCTTAGCACAGGCACAGTTGTAAACAATGTCATATGTGGCTCCCCCAAGAAACTGGCCGGGGAAGATATGAGATACATTAAGACAACTAATTTCTGCCCTGATAACTCTGAAGTGCTTGCTTCCATGATTCCACCCTCGGAAGAATATTTTCCGGGCAGCACCATCACCATAGAAATGTCCTTAGACTCTGACACGCAATACAGCACCATTCCTTTATCTGTGATGATACTGGCTCTGCTGCTCATCTTTATTTTGTCTGCGTTTGTGGCTGCCGGATTGTTTGTGGCGATGAGAAAGAGACGTCAGAAGAGCCAAAACGAGCAGAACAACTCCATGAACACTTGCATCAGCTCACTAAACATGGAGTATGGACTTTACAAAAAGGGATCCATTCCCAAAGTCAGAACATCTGCTGGACACGTGTATGAGTACATCCCACCACCCACAGAGACCACATGCAGGACTGCTGCACACACCCCTATGGACAACAAATCAGTTGATGGCTTTCGAGACTTTGATGAACTAAGCGGCGCTTTTCTGGGCAACTCAGACGAGGAGGCGGCCAGTAATGTGATCAGCTCAGAATACAGCACCACAACTTCAGAACCTCTCAACAAGCCCTCAACCCCTTACCAAGAGGATCCACGCTACTACAGAAATGTACTTGAACCTGACAAGAACAGACGCTACAGCAATACATTACCATGCAGGCACGGAGCCCATTCATCAACTCAGTATACCTCAGACTTTGATGCAAGGCATCAATACATGCACCCAGAGAGAATACAGCAAACAATACTGTATTGTACAGCGCCAAATTCTGTTTACGTGGAGCCCAACAGGAGCGAGTACTGGGAATTGAAAGCAAAGCTCCACATTGATCCAGACTACCTTGAGGTTCTGGAAAAACGAACTACGTTCACACAGTTTTAAGAGACTTGTCCTCCAGATGGTCCGAGCAGATTAATGTGCATTATTGATTCATTTTACTCGTGAATCACAAAATGTTGTGCACTCCTGAGAATCATGATTTACAAAGTGACTGATAAAGGGAGGGCATTACTCATTGTAAAGTGGCACCTAACTCTGTTTTGCTGCGTGGTTTGACAGTTTATGTGCAAATGTGAAGCAGAAACAACATAATCTGGGCCCTAATGACTCATCCAATCATCAAAGTTATCCCGGAGCTGTATCAATGACGATAATGTGAGACGGAGCTGTACTTACATTAGCTGCATCTTAAAGGTTTTAATGAGCCATGACAACAATACGCTCTTGCTCCAAAATATACCTGTTCTATTTAACAGAAATACATGCAAAGCTGCCATTTATGTCATGGGGGGAGGGGCAACTTGTTTTGAACTTACCCTTTAGGTGCAAACTGTTGTTTGTTGGGTGCATTAACATCTCTGGGGTAATAAAATCACAAATGACAGATTATGAGCAAAGGAAATTTTTATTCTCTTGCAGATTTGGAAGAAACTATCATGAAAATGTGGCTGTATTACACTAATGCATAAACTCTGGAAAATCGATGGCAATACCTTTAAAACCTCCTCTTTTGTAAGCCAGCAGTTTTGAATTATGTTGGTTAAAATATATTAAATTAGAACTACCCAATCAGTGTTTAAAAGCTTGTTTTATTTGTAGTACTCATCCATGTACAAATGTAGTTTTTGATAGTTTACACAAACTACATTTTCAATATATTCTTGTACCAACACCAAAGCTGTTGACAAAAAAAACATATTTAAAAAGAAATATGCAAACTTTGATTCCCAGTGGGAAACAACAAAACACAACTTTAATTTACTCTAATTTTATACGACTTGTTTTTTATCACATATATCGGGTTGCAGTTATAGCTGCTTTTCCCGTTACAGCAAATCCAAGTTTTACTACAGTAACAGTCTCACAAGAGTCACCAAAGCGTGTAACAAACCTGCTGGCTAAAGCCAAGATACCATGTCAGTGTCAAGCTGCTTTTTGATTAAGCTGCAGAGTTTACAGTTTGCCCAGTCTTATCACATAAGACAAAAGAGTTATGGTAGTAGATGAAAGGTAAAAATAAACGGCACAAGCTACTCGTTCACCAAAGCCTGCACTTAAGCAAATCAAATACATGGAGTTCAAATTGGAAAGCCGAAGCTAAAGATAATAGATGTACAGTAGTTATCCATAGCTAAATAAATAAAATAAGAGTTTCATGTGGATCTAAAATGCCAGCCTTTTACTAAAATGTAGTGTTTGTTTCATTTATCCCTTTATTCCCCAAATATGAAGTGATGCTTGTTTGTTTAGCCTGTTTTTACTCAGAAAAGCAAAGAAGGTAGAGTTTGTCTCAAGATTTTAATACTTTGACTGAATAAACAAACCTGGATTAAAGTTGAGAATAAGTGCATTGAAAATATATCCTGAACCTGATTATGTAGTTTTGGTTCCTAAAGCTAACCAAGTACTTTTAACACTCAGTCAGAATATTGTCTTTTATGTGCCCACTTTAATATTTTATGAATTGCTGTAAGGTGGAAAATCTCACTCAAGTCTCATGTTTTCAGTTTTTTTTTTTTACACTCTTTACACCTCATGAGCAGAATTCTTGTTCAAATTCAAGTTAAAGACTTCTGGCTGAAAACTGCTTCTTCTGCTATTTAAAAATGTTGAAGTTTAGGCATTTGAAGCAGTTTTTGTGCTTAACCCCGAGGCTTTGACCCATGATTATTAACTGGATTTAGTAATGGTGGGTTACTGGATTTTCATGTGTTTATTTTACGAGGTATTGCAAAAGATGACAGTGGTAGGTTTCATACAGGTTAGTCTGTTTCATGCTTTAAGGTAAATTTTCATTGTTTTCATTTAAATTCAGAAAAGATCCCCCCCATTCATTTAAATCTAACTTAAGACAGCCTGTTTTTGCACAATTTGTTAAATTTGGACTTTTCTTTTGTACATTTTTGTCTATTTTTTATTAAAAAATGCACTAATGACTGCTGGTCAACAATGATGTCACTTAAATGCACAAAATTGTAACATGCACGTAGCCATAGAATGGTTTAATAAACCCGTACAGAAAGGTTACATGTGCACTATGCATCGGTGTAGATCATACTGAGACAATCGGTACAAAAATGCTCTTTCTTTTAGCTTGCTACCTTTAACTGAGAGTCAATAATGCACATGTTCAAATTCAGATGCTCTATGTAAACACATTTAGAGTGTTTAATTTGACCTAAATCTCTTACTTTCGAGGAATATGCATTAGACGTCTTTGTTCTGTGCAAACCATCTTGTTTCTTTTTGATTTATCTCTCATATGTTTTGGTTTGAATTGTAAGAAGCTGATAATGCAATGTATGTAAAATGATCAGCTTATAGCAATTCAAGAGAAAATCCCATCAAACGACTGCGTTTGGTGAAAGGACATATCTTCTAATCTAGGCTGAGTTCTGGAATAATCGTGCAACTTTGTCTGAAAAATAATCACACAAAGATATTCAAGACTCTGGACCTTGCCAACATGTCATCAAGCTTTACATCCAGCATTAGTCATGTGCTCCAGATGAAGTCTTGTTGCCTTCCACATGTTCAAAATGATTTTGTAACGACTCGACTTGTTTCTGCTGTTTGGAAATGCATCGGAGCAAATTAGCTAAAGCTTTCAGGGTGATGCATGACGTGGGCGTGCACAGTCTCGTTAGCAATCGGTCCACTGCTGTGAAGTCAGTGGCGAAGTGTCCCAACAGGCATAAACGCACCAGGGTTTGTTGTTGTGGTCATTTGTTTGATTGTATGTTTTCAAATGAGTCTTTTATTATTGTGTTACCTTTTTTTTTTTGTTTTTTACAGCTTATTTGCAAAAACATTGAGATATTAATAAGTATTTTTTAAGAGGATGCATTTGTTTTATTAATGCATTATTCCTTGTATACAACAAAAACATGATGTGTTTTGTTTGTTTCATCCACACACGTGTCATTATTGACCACATACTGCTTTTCTATTATTTAGTCATTCAGTCACAGCCGAAACTATGAATTATGATCATTCAAAAACATGTCAAATTGAAAATGCGCTATTTGAATATGTGTGTTTGTTTAGTAAACAAGGACGAGGTGAGTCCATTTCTTGTTGTTTTGATTACAACGTTGACGATTGCCGTTGTTCGCTTCGCTCAGTTTTCATATAAAACGGTGATTTCTGTCGGTGTCAGCCTCTGATTTGTAAATAGAACGAACACTTTATCAGCAGCTTCATGCAAACTTGCACCATCTTCGAAAAGCAAAAACTTGGTCTTGTATCGCAAAAAATATACAACTAGGAGTATGTGGGATAAATATATCTACAGTGTGCTGTTTTCTTTAGTCGTTAGCTGATGAATAAAAGATATGCATTCATTTGATTTGCTGTTGTGTTTGTCTTCCTTCCCTGTTGTGTGCAGAACGCAGGGGTGCACAAAGAGGACAGATTTTAATTTTTGAACAAACCCACCGGCTTAATTTAAATAAAATAAAAAAACTGAAATCAGTCTTTATCTAATATTAAAAGCAGTGCTTTTCAGTTGGACAAATAAAGAAATAATGAAGAAGGCTTTGACAGATAAAAAACACCAAGTAAGAACTTGAAGGAAGATTTTTGCCTCAGTCATATTAGAGAAATTCTTATTTGTGACACTTCGCTCCCCGAGGAGTTTACAGGAAAAGAGATGCTTATCTTGTGCTTTAGATCACAACAGACAGGCTGTAGGTATTACTCAGTTTATCTTTTTGCATTTATTTATTTATTTTGCACCTAGATTTTGATCTTGTACCAAGCAAGAGCAAAAATAAAGGCGTAGCATTATTTGTGGAAATTCTGCCTGTTTTCAGGCTAAAGTTTTAAACTAAATCGATCATTCTGTTGAAAATTGACGAGCTGGGACTACTTTTAGTGACATGCTGAAAATAATGTTACACCTGATCTGTTTACACTTAGAACATGTATTAGCGATTACTCTCTGCTATTACCACGCCGATTTTCTTCTCTCCATCTGTAAAACTGACTGATTTGAAGCCATTTTTGTGTTTACTGGCATCGATTAACTATGGCAACCATCATAAATTGAACCGACTCCAAAAGTTAAATAATTATGAGCGTATATCAAGTGATTCATTCCTTGGAGTTTCATTAAAATCTGTCAATCCTTGAGCTGCGTCATTCTCTGTTGCCGGCCCAAAAGCCTGGAACAGCCTCCCCCTTGAGCTGCGTGCCACCTCTGATCTGACTCTGTTCAAAACCAGACTGAAGACCCACTTGTTCAAAAAAGCTTTCAGTGTGTAACTTTTATTACTTTTGGTATTTTAGTATGTAGCATTTTTTTATTTCCATTGCCTTCTTTTATTACTGTTGTTTTTTATTCTATTTTCACTGATTTATTGTTCCAGTTTATTCATCTTTTTATCCTGTTAAGCACCTTGGTCAATGCAAGGCATTGTAGGAAGGTGCTATACAAATAAAGTTTATTATTATTATTATTATTATAATCGGTTCAAGGGATATTTTGCTAACAGACAGACAGAAACATAGGCACACAGAGGTATTAAGTGGATCGCCCAGTTTCTATGGTAGCAGGTGATAGAAAATAATGTGGCACATTGAAAATATATTTCCATTGCAAATTTAGTTTGTATGTTATAATGAAGGCTTAGAGTGCACTAAATTATTACTTCTGGACAGAAGTGAACGAGAAAAATCTCAATTCCACTCGTCTCTAGAATATCACAGTCCCATATTTTACTAAAGTGCTGCAGCTCCATATTGTGATATATTCAGAGCTGAGATGAGACAACACATGACCTCATTGGAGCTGTGCAGGATGAAGACATCTGCCTGAGACTGCTTGTAGACACTTACAGAGAAACAACATTTGCTTTTTTTTATTGCAGAAATAGCTTTTTGGATTCTTGGTCTCCATGGAAACATCCAATTACCTGACACACACTCAAACACACACACAAAAATAATATTCTAGTGTGAAAAGTACAACGTCAGCATGGAGTTTAAAACATACGTCTTTCCACTATTTTAGTTAAGTCATCCCTAAATTGTACAGATAGAGTGTGACAGATAAAACACGACATAAAGGGAATTCATTTCACTTTGCATCTGAAACAAATGTTTCTATTAGTACTTCTGTCCACCCTTGATCCAGTTTGTTTTTCAGGTTGGTGTAATGTTGCAGCTTGAAGACCCCACATCTGCCAGGGAGAGAGGAAATGAGGGCAGATCTACATTATGTAAGCTTGAGGAGACGTGTCAGGCGGTGTGAAGACGGCGGATGACTGTAAGCATCCAGCAAAGGGAAAAACACCATCTTCTTCTGTTTGGGCTCTTTGAAAACGGTTCAAACCTCCTTCATGTTTCTGTCAACTGTGAACGAGAAAAGAGTCAGAACCTGCGTGTGTGTGTGCGCGTGTGTGATCCTTTGAATCTGTTCCTGTCCCTGAAGATTTTTGAGTTTTCTGTTTCCTCAGTGAAGCTATGCTGCGTTTCTCTCCCTCTCACTTCCCATGAATGTGTTTGCGTGTGTGTCTTGATGCATAAATTATTGACTCAGAGTGTGTTCATGCCTGCCTCAAGGACTTCACCAAGCAGCATGGCAGTACCTTTGTCTTCTCTTTTTTTGTCTTTTAACACTTTTTGGTTTTGAAAGCCCTCACACAACTCACTGCCAAACTGAAGATCCACTACATTTTGGGCTAAACTCTCATTTATCTGAAGGTAAAGATTTACAGGTGGTCCCCAACTTACGAACAAGTTCCGTTCCTACGCCAATTTGTAACTCGAAAATTGACGTAAGTCGGAAAATACGTCCAAACGGCCCTTCATACATAGAGTACTAAATTTTTACCAAGCACTTAGCCTATCCTAACACATTACCCTACATATCATTATCAAAAAGCATACATTTCAGAGCCATAATGAAGGAAAAAAGAGTTAATTTCTTACTGCTGGTGAATTCTTCTTCCGTCTGTTAGCATGTTAGCTCGTGCACCTCCGAGCTCTGCAGCTTCCTGCAGCTTCACGTGGTCCACAGCGTTTACAGCAAGGTCTGTTAGCATGTTAGCTATTGCTCCTCCGGTCCAGCTCCGCTGTTTTCTGCTGTCTGGTGACACCATCCACCCGTCTCTGCTCCGGTCTGCCTGTCTGTAGTAATTTTCCACTGACTACGTCAAGCTTCTACTCCCCCCCTCCCTCATGTAAACCTCCTGTAAATTTCTGCTGCCCTCCGGTGAGTTTCGGTACCATATTTTCTGGTGTAAAGGCGCATAAACCGCATAACTCGAACAATGCTTTTCAATGGGAGGGCGTTCGTAACCCCGAAACGCATAACTCGAACAATGCTTTTCAATGGGAGGGCGTTCGTAACCCCGAAACGACATAAGTCGAGGACTACCTATTTAAATTAAACCAATTCAAGGGATTTAAGGTCTAGCAATCCTTTCAGAATGCGTATTCCCACCACCTTTGTCTTGAAATTAGAGTGATGCTCTTATGTGGTATGACACACACCAAGTCATCACTCTCAGCTACTACCACGTCAAATTTCAGCTACCGGTAATTATCTATACAGAGTCAGAGAGTCAGAGAGTCTTTATTGTCATTTGCACCGCATGTGGTACATGTGATGAAAACGAGATTATGTACACGGGGTCCCAGTTACATCCAACAACAAATGCAAGAGAAAAACAGTAATAACATCTAGAATTAACTAAGAAAAACATCAACTAGTAATACACTAAGCCCTAATGTAGTGGAAAAACATCATTATAAACAGCAGCACGAACATGAGTCTGTATGAGCAGATGGTCACAGATGAACACAGCAACAAGAAAACAGATCAGCATCAGCACAATGTGATATTTTGCAGTGTTTATTTTTTATTTTATTTTTATTTATTCATGAGTCTAACAGCCTCAGGGTAGAAGCTGTTCCTCAGTCTAGTGGTTCTACATTTGATGCTCCTCAACCTCCGTCCTGAGGGGAGTGGGGCAAAGAGTGAGTGTGCTGGGTGAGTGAGGTCTTTCATGATGCAGGTGGCTCTTTTCCTGCATCTGGAGGTGTAAATGTCTGTGATGGTGGGGAGACTGACTCCAACAGACTTCTGTGCAGCCTTCACCACTCTCTGTAGAGCTTTCCTCTCTTCAACTGTGCAGCCTCCATGCCACACGTTGATGCTGGAGCACAGGATGCTCTCCACTGCACACCTGTAGAAGGAGGTGAGGACTGGGCTGCTCAGACCAGCTCGTCTCAGCCGTCTGAGGAAGTAGAGTCTCTGATGACCTTTCTTGATCAGGCTGGTGGTGTTGTTGCTCCAGCTGAGGTTATCATTCATGTGTACACCCAAGTATTTGTAGCTGGACAATACAATTGATTGACTGAAACCCATTTATGTGTTGGGTAATGTTGATCAGCTGCAGCAGCTATTTTATGCTGGGTGGACTCAAAACGTTCAATGTATCACTTTCTGAAAATGTCTTTAAAATCCATCCAGTGAGGACATTTTGCTAACAGATGACAGGATTGACAACAGAAGTTAATAAAGTTTTAGACAAAAATATTACACAATGAGTAGTGCTTAGACATATACCGTATGTTGTGACGGGCTCTCAGTTACATTCATATTAAATTTAAACACTGAATATGTATAAGTGACTGAATAAAAGTTATTTTTGTGTTTTCTAAGATCAATTAGCTCCTGCAGCCATCTTGAATTATGTTGGCTCCAAAAGACCACCTCCAAATAGCCCACCCAGCACCAGACTCACCTCATCATCTGAAGAGGAGTTCCTCAGCGTGACTTCAGCTGGAGTGAGGAGGACCTTCAGCAGGATCAATCCTCACAAAGCCACTGGTCCAACATCGTGTTGAGAGACTCTGTCGATCAGTTCCACAAAGTGCTGGCCGATATATTTAACTGTTCCCACCTGCCTGCAGACTGCCACCATCATCCCAGTTCCAAAGAGCGCTGCAGTGACTGGTCTGAATGGCTACCGGCCAGTAGCCCTCTCCCTGATAGTTGATAAATGATTTGAAAGACTGGTCATGACCCACATCAAAACAACCATCGACATCAATGAGGACCATCACCAGTGCGCAAGAATCAATCAACAGAAGATGCCATCTCCTCAGTGGTCCACACTGCTCTCACCCACCTGGAGCAGAAGGACTCCTATGTCCATTTGCTCTTTGTGGACTTCATGTCTGCCTTCAACACCATCATCCCCCAAACCCTGATGGACAAACTACTCCCACTAGGACTAAGCCCCTCCATTTGTAACTAGGACCTGGATTTCTTAACCAACAGACTGCAGTCTGTGAGGATCCACAACTTCTCCTCCACCATAACCCTCAGCACTGGCCCCCCTCAGGGTTGTGTGTTGAGCCCCCTCCTGTTCACTCTGCTCACATATGACTGCACGCCTACCCATTCAGGCTGTCATATTGTAAAGTTTGCAGATGATACAATGGTGGTGGGATGCATCACAAACCATGAGACCGGCTACAGGCAGGAGGTGAAACACCTGGAGAACTGGTGCAGGAAGCACAACCTCCACATCAATGTGGAGAAGACGGAGATGACTGAATTTCAGAAGGAGCAAACACCTATCCCACCCCACCACCCCTGCACATAGGAGGATATGCGGTGGAAGTGGTCTCCAGATACAAGTACCAGTACTTGGGTGTGCACCTGAACCAGGTGTGCAATTAATATATTTTGAAAGTTTCAATAAAATCCACCAAGTGATTAATGAGATGTTTTGTTAACAGCCAGGCAAAGTTAAATGCAAAAATTTCAACCAATATTTTTGGACCATCTAATAACGCTCAAAATATGTTTTGGAGCTCGGTCTCAACTACAACCACACCATGTCTAAGGTTGGCATCAATAAAATGTACTGTGTTATAATTACTTTGTGTTTTTTTTATCAGTTAGCTGTGGCAGCCATCTTGATTCGGGTTGACCCCAAATGTGAACCAGTTGAACATCGAGAGGAGCCAGTTGAGGTGGCTCGGGCATCTGGTTAGGATGCCTCCTGGACGCCTCCCTGGTGAGGTGTTCCGGGCATGTCCCACCGGGAGGAGACCCAGAGGAAGACCCAGGACACGCTGGAGGGACTATGTTTCTCGGCTGGCCTGGGAACGCCTTGGGATTCCCCCAGAGGAGCTGCTCCAAGTGGCTGGGGAGAGGGAAGTCTGGGCCTCCCTACTTAGGCTGCTACCCCCGCGACCCGACCCCGGATAAGCGGACGAAAATGGATGGATGGATGGTGAACCAGTTGTAGATGTGCAGCCAGTGATTACTTCCTGGAAGTTTAGTTAAAATGTGTCCAGTGGTTCACAAGATATTTCACTAACAGACAAGTAAGCACACACACAGTAAAAACATTATCATCCATCTTCTAATCTTGGAGGTGGGCGGTAATTACACACTTCAGGGATGGTATTTACGAAACAAGACGCAGGGATTTTTTTTTTTTGCCAAGTTTATTTTCATCTGAAAACAGTACGTGCGAGACACTAATATTTATGAGAGCTGATCCAGGCTTATGTCTGCCAACCTGAGAAAAATGACAGAATCCTCCCTCATCCTCCCATTTAGAGTGCTCACGCTCAACACGAGAATGATGTTTCACATCAGGCAAAAAAGGGAAAGCTGAAGTCAAAGGCACAATATTGTGACTGCAGAGAAAAGCTGTTTATAAGGAGCTTCCTGAGTGCTCTGTATAACAATGTCTGCAGGCTGTGTGTATAATATTCTGAGATTTGTTGCCATTACCAAGACAAATTAATAGCTGCCTCACTTTCACATGTTCTCCGTTTTTCTTGCCTCATTCATGAGCAGACTGCTCTGCAGAGTTCCTCATCTTGCATTAACCTCAGCCTACCCTTCCTCCTCGTGGCTTTTCATCGCATCAAGGGCATGTCATCCTCTGTGTCTTGGCCCCGAAGTGTCAGCGGACCTGCACCAACAGAAAGCCGTGCTCGCCGGACCAGAACTGATAAAGACAACAAAGCAAATCCAGACGTTTTTGCTAATAAGCTCTAAAATATTCATCGAAACGCTAAATGTTTTTGCTCGTTTGGCCTCAAGGTGGATTTATTTAGAAATGCAGCCCACCAGCAGGAGCAGTGTCTCCTGCTTCATTTGAAAAAGATGTGACCTGAAAGGGCCCTGTGTTTGTTTCCTCGTTCTGCGAGAGAGGGAATACGATAGGAGAGCAGCCGGACTGAAACAGTCACGACAAGATCAGGGAGGAGAAAAAAGACTCACCGTCAAACTCAGCTGGGGCTCAGGATTACAGAAGGGTTTAAAACTGGAGAGCAAAGTTCATGGTTTGAACGTAAGCTTTCTCACATTCTTACAACTAAAACAACGCATCTTGGCTTATTCTGCCCCACGTTTTTTTTTTTTTTTCTCCTTTCATGGTTTCTAGTTTTATAATTTCACGCACCATGATAAATTGGACTTGGCTGTGAGCTGCTGGATGAAGTGCTCTGATGTGTGAGGGGACTGTTGCAGATTGCCCGTGCACTCTGGCAGCCTGCATTTAAATTCAGCGTTCGCTCGACTGTTACGCATTTCCTCCTTCTCCTTCCAGAACCATAATCTGAAAGGGAAAAAAAAAAAGTTAAATTGACACGTGGAAGGACGGAAGGTGGCAAACGGCTGCTCGGTAAAGATCCGAGCGTCTTGTTCTTCCAAGTGACGACAAATCTGATCAAACGTTTACGTTTGAGTAATTATCCTCCTCAGTTTTGATTTGTTTTAAATGATTTAAAAAAAATAATAATTAAAAGGTTTTACTGCTAAGTGAATTTAATCTGAGTTTTTGTGCCCTGTATTCTCTCTAATGGGGTTAACATTTAAACATTTAATCTATAATGAGTCACTTAATGCTCTCCATACAGTGGAACACTTTACATCAGATTAATGATCCATGGAAGCAATTATGGCTAAATATATATCATTACTGTAACAAGTATACGAGTAGACAGCTTAAGCGATCTAAGAAAATGTTATGAATTATGGATTAGCTGCTGAGGAGCTTGTTGGAGAGACATACTAGCTGTTTTGTTGGGAGACAGACCTGGCAGATTCAGTGAACGGTTTGATCTGTTTGTTTACTCTGTGATCAGATTGAAACGTTTTGATTTGCTGTTGTGAATGGTAACTAACCTGAGCCTGACCTGAACAGGACCCTGTGGATGATTCATCTGC
Source organism: Garcialebias charrua (assembly GCA_038048925.1). NCBI lineage: Eukaryota > Metazoa > Chordata > Actinopteri > Cyprinodontiformes > Rivulidae > Garcialebias > Garcialebias charrua. Next base: position 28,657 of record JBBPBX010030332.1, read on the forward strand.
ACTGCTTCAGATCTTGGTGGCACAAATAGCCTCTGTTCTTTCTTTTGTGCTCGGATGTATCCTGCGAGTGCTGCGGATGTCAGTTTGCTCGTGTTCAGTGGTTCTGTGAGAGAGATCACCGTTTACTGTAACAACTGAAGACTCTGCCATCTTCACAAGAAGGGAGACTGAGTTCAGATCTTTCAAACAGGAGCTTTGTGGAAACACAATAAACAAATACCGTATTTTCCGGTGTATAGGTTGCACCATTTTATGTTTTTTTTTAAGGCCTGCGACCTATACACCGGTGCGACCTATATATGGCTTGTTATCACTTTCGGCGAAACAATTTTTAAAATCCAGCTCATTTCACAATTACGTTCATTTATTAAGGAAAAGTTCAGCTCAGACATATATTTGCTATAATTTTTATCAAACAAATAATTGTTTTTAAGTGCTAATCTTCTTAAAAGCCTTGCTGTGCGCTCCTGTGGCAGACATTTGCAGCAGAGCTAAACGTAGGTGCGACCTATACACCGGTGCAACCTATACACCAGAAAATAAGGTACTATCGTACCCGTTGTGGATAGCTCTTTAACTATTTCCTGTGGGATCAATAACGTTATATCCTATCTCATCTTAAAATAGCTCACTTTGAAGAAATAACATTTAATTTTGACTTGATTAACGAGCTAATAACCAGTGCAAGCAATTCCAGGATCAAAGTGGATTAATGTGGATCTGAAAACAATCCTGTTCAAATCCAATAATTCTCACTCGGGTCATCTGGACAGTTTCTTTTTTATAGAAACGTTTCACCCTCCATCCGGAGGGCATCGTCAGTCAGAGGAGTTCCAGTAAACTGTTTCCCCACCAAGCAGTAAACACCTTAAGTGGACCAACCAGTTTGCTGGAGCCAAGATGGTTTCTGGGGGCTGTCCTGTCCCTCGTCGACTCCTCCCATGCAGGCACAGCCAAAGTGGTTCAAGGCAACAAAGTTCATGCTCAATAATCCAGGTACCAAATCAGAAAGAAACTGTTCAGATGACCCAACTGAGAATAATTGGATTTGGTACTTAGATTATTGAGCATGAACTTTCTTAATCCTGTTCAAAGATTTCATTCTAGTTTTTGTGATAGCTATTTGTAAACATTTATATTGCTGATATAAAAACAATTACACTTGCTATTATTAAATAAAGTTTGACAGTACAGTAGTCCCTCGCTACTTCGCAGTTTGTTTTTCACTGACTCGCTCTATCACGGTTTTTCAAAATAAGATTGGACATGAAAACAAAGTTCATGTTCAATCACCAAGGTACCAAATCCAATCATTCTCAGTCAGGTCATCTGGACAGTTTATTTTTTATAGAGATGTTTTGCCCTCTATCCAGAGGGCTGAGAATTATTGGAATATTAGACATGACACACATTTGGCTGATTGATGGATGAGTGGCATGATCAACATGGCATTTTTATTTAAAATAAATATTTTTAAATTATTTAGCACCTGCTGCACATTTGTGCAGCCCTTACTGCAGGATAAACTTCCAGCTGCAGCTGATCAGCTGTTCAACGTGCAGAGCGGAGAAGTGGGCGTGGCCAAGAGCGCTTGCACGTGGCAAAGAGCAGAGGAGACAGAGAGCTGAAATCATGACATTCTGTGCTCTTTTATAGCTTTTAGAGTTTAGAAACATTGTTTTGAATATTGCAAGAGTGTGGGAAGGGTTTAAAAGACCTTTATACATATATATTTATTATATTATATTATATATTATCTTCTTCTTCTTTCGGCTTTTCCCTTTTCAGGGGTCGCCACAGCGAGTCATCCTCCTCCACCTCACTCTGTCCTCTGCATCCTCTGTCCTCACTCCAACTACCTTCATGTCCTCTCTAACTGCATCCATATATCTCCTCTTTGGCCTTCCTCTGTGTCTTTTTCCTGGCAGCTGCATTTCTAACATCCTTCTACCAATATACCCACTGTCCCTCCTCTGGACATGTCCAAACCATCTCAGTCTGGCCTCCCTAACTTTATCTCCCAGTTGTTCAACATGTGCTGTACCTCTGATGATCTCATTCCTGATCTTATCCATCCTTGTCACTCCTAAGGAGAACCTCAGCATCTTCATTTCTGCTACTTCCAGTTCTTTCTCCTGTCTTTTTGTCAATGCCACTGTCTCCAGACCATACAACATAGCTGGTCTCACCACTGTCTTGTAAACTTTTCCTTTGACCTTTGCTGACACCTTTTTGTCACAAATCACTCCTGAAACTTTTCTCCATCCACTCCATCCTGCCTGGACTCTCTTTTTCACCTCTTTACCACATTCCCCATTTTCCTGGACAGTGGACCCCAAGTACTTGAAGTCCTGCACCTTTGTGACCTCTGCTCCTTGTAGCCTCACTGTTCCACTGGCCTCCCTCTCATTCACACACATGTACTCTGTCTTACTACGACTGACTTTCATTCCTCTTCTTTCAAGAGCATACCTCCACCTCTCCAAGTTCTCTTCCACTTGTTCCCTGTTCTCACCACAGATCACAATGTCATCTGCAAACATCATAGTCCATGGGGATTCCTGCCTGACCTCATCTGTTAGTCGGTCCATCACCAGAGCAAACAAGAAGGGGCTCAGAGCCGATCCTTGATGCAATCCCACCTCCACCTTGAAGCTATCTGTCACTCCTACAGCACATCTCACCACTGTCCTGCTGTCCTCATACATGTCCTGTACCAGTCTAACATACTTTTCTGCCACTCCAGATTTCCTCATGCAATACCACACCTCCTCTCTTGGCACCCTGTCATATGCTTTTTCTAAATCCACAAACACACAATGGAGTTCTTTCTGACCCTCTCTGTACTTCTCTATCAACATCCTCAAAGCAAAGATGGCATCTGTGGTGCTCTTTCTTGGCATGAAACCATACTGCTGCTCACAGATAGTCACCTCTTGTCTAAGCCTTCCTTCCACAACTCTCTCCCAGATCTTCATCGTGTGGCTCATCAACTTAATTCCCCTGTAGTTGCTACAACTCTGTACATCACCCTTGTTCTTAAAAATGGGAACCAGCACACTTCTTCTCCATTCTTCAGGCATTTTCTCACCCTCAAATATTCCATTAAATATTTGAGTCAAAAACCTCACTGCCATCTCTCCAAGACATTTCCAAACCTCCACTGGTATGTCATCAGGTCCTACTGCCTTCCCCTTCTTCATTCTTTTCAGAGCTTTCCGGACTTCACCCTCACTAATCTTTCCCACTTCCTGGTCCACAGTTTCTATGACCTCCACTCTTCTTTCTCTTTCATTCTCTTCATTCATTAGCTCCTCAAAGTAATCCTTCCATCTTCCCATCACACTCTCCTCACTTGTTAGAACATTCCCATTCCCATCTTTAATAAGCCTAACCTGCTGCACATCCTTTCCAGCCTGATCCCTCTGTCTTGCCAATCGGTACAAGTCCTTCTCGCCCTCTTTAGTGTCCAGTCTCCCATACAACTCATTGTACGCCCTCTGCTTTGCCTTAGCTACTTCCCTCTTTGCTCTATGTCCCATCTCCTTATATTCCTGTCTCCTCTCTTCAGTCCTCTCACTGTCATATTTCTTCTTGGCTAATCTCTTTCTTTGAATGGCGTCCTGCACTTCACTATTCCACCACCAGGTTTCCTTATCATCCATTCTCTGTCCAGATGACACACCAAGTACCTTCCTACCTGTCTCTCTAATTACTGTTGCTGTAGTAGCCCAGTCACTTGGAAGCTCTTTCTTACCACCCAGAGCCTTTAACAGCTCGTCTCTGAATTTCTCACAACATTCTTCCTTCTTTAGCTTCCACCATTTGGTCTTCTTCTCTGATTTTACTCTTTTTCTCTTCTTCGCAACAACAGTCATTCTACACACAACCATCCGATGCTGTCTGGCCACGCTCTCCCCTGCCACAACCTTACAGTCTCCAATCTCCCTCAGGTTTCCTCTTCTACACAGAATGTAGTCGACCTGCGTACTCCTTCCTCCACTCTTATAGGTCACTCTATGTTCCTCCCTCTTTTGGAAATAGGTATTGACTATAGCCATTTCCATTCTCTTGGCAAAATCCACCACCATCTGTCCTTCCTGGTTTCTTTCCTTGACACCAAACCTACCCATCACTTCCTCATCCCCTCTGTTTCCTTCACCAACATGTCCATTCAGGTCTGCTCCAATCACCACTCTTTCCTCCCTGGGAATACTCTCTATCACTTCATCCAAATCTTTCCAAAATGTATCTTTCTCCTCCCCATCACATCCAACCTGTGGAGCATAACCACTGACCACTGAAGCCAAGTGTCTCATTAATAGGTAAAAGTGACTATTAATGAGACACTTGGCTTGCCATAGGGGCCACCTTCATCTCGCTCCCGAACTCCTGCAGCAAATGTCAAATCAGCTGCGTTTTGTTGCGCCGCCCAGGTGAAATGCAGCTGATTTACCATTGAAGTACATTTATTAAGGAAAAGTTAAACTGAGACACACCTTTACTATAATTTTGAGCAAACGGATAAGTGTTTTTAAGTGTTAATCTTGTTAAATTATTGTAAAGGTCCTCCTGTGTGTGCTCATACCATTTGACAGCCCATTGATTTTTGACACAACACCGACCCACATTTCCAGGTTGTCAGCAGTGACGCATAATCGATGCAACGTATACAACAAAGCTACATATTTGTTTGTTTCCACTTTGTTAGACATATTTGGACTGATGCGGCTTATACGTCAGTGCGACGTGTACGGCAAAAAGTACGGTACATTTTCTGGTGGAAGATTTTCTGTTTTATTCATTCATCAATCAAGATACATTTTCTGGTGAAGTTTAAAAAGTGCATGTTTTAAAATTTAAATCTTTTTCATTATCTAAATTTAAATGTGACAATTTTGACTGATTATTTCACGAGTTACTCGCTCTAAATTCTAAAAACATAAAAAATATGTGCGTGCTGAGTTTGAGCATGCTTCACTTCACATTAGTTAAACTAAAAATAATTGGTAATAAATTATTGACCTGCACGACCTTTTGGGGGTGATAAAGGACATGACTAATGTTGGGGCATGTTTTAGTTGGGAAGGAAATGAAGATTAATAAATGGGATGTTCTCTGAAACAATATAACTATATGTTTTTAAATCAGTGAAAACATCCATCCATCCATCCATCCATCCATCCATCCATCCATCCATTATCTTTACTCGTTATTCCTTTTTGCGGATCACTGTGGTCCATATCCAACAGTTACTCTGGGAGAGGCGGGGACACCTGGACAGGTCCCAGTCCATGGAGACAAACAACCATTCACTCTCTCACTCACATCTAGGGACAATTTAGAGTTACCAATCAGTCTAACATGCATGTTTTTGGTCTGTGGGAGGAAACCGGAGTACCAGGAGAAAACCCACGCATGCACGGAGAGAACATGCAAACTCCACCCAGAAAGGCCCCCAGCTGGGATTCGATCTGGCGACCATCTCAGCTCTACCAACTGAGCCACCGTGCCAACATCTGTGAAAACAAATTAAATAATTTAAAAAATAACTTTCCAGGATTAAAGTTTTAATGATGATGCAGCTAAAGAAAGTCTCTGCTCTTTACCGCGAAGGACACGAACATCTGTTTACGGTCCGATCTCCAGTAACTCACATGGTTTTAATGAAATCAAATCAAATAAATCTGTGTATTACATTTGCAAATTTAGTCTGATTTCATGCTGCCTGTAGCAAAAGATGAAGCGTTGGTAAACTTTCAAAGGATGTGAAGAGTTGATGGACTTCTAAATGCAGATCCAAGTTTAAATATTATAGTGAAGGTGATTCTTGTGAATGTTTTTTCTCCCTGCTGCAGCGTTTTAAGTATTTGGCGTGATGAGTCTCTAATGTGGAGCAGCAGTGAACAAACGAAGAGCGACTTGTTTTTAACGACTTGACGTTTGTCTGAATTACACGCTGCTTTGCTTTCAGCTGACGCCGCAGGTGGTCTGGGTGCTGTTTGACAGTAATTAAACTAAATTTGCTTCATAAAGACCGACTCGTGAAAGCCACAAAGGGCAGCAAAAGGAAAGAAAAAACCTGCAGCCACAGTTGTGCGTCTCCGGACATGTTGCCAGCAGGACAAAACTTTCTGACCACACGTGGGCTGTTTCCAGCTCGCCAAACAATTTTCTCTGCCCTGCACAAGGAGGCGAACCACTCGTTTCTCCTCCGTTCTGTTTGAAAGTTTTGTTTTATTTAGAGCCAGGTCAGAAGTCTGAATCAGTGCAGCTGATTACTGGACAGCTATCAGCAGAAGATCTGCCAGAGAAGCACTTCAAACAGGCCGGCAGAGCAGCAGGCCAGAGCAAAGGAAGAAAGCTGGAGGAGGAACAGAAGCGGTCATTTATATTAGAAAGTTATTGTGCCTGCACATGAATGAACAATATGAGCAGATATTGATTATAGGTTCTGTAAAAAATCTGTTTGAATGTCAGGGCACTCGTCTTTATGAGCTGCTCTTAGAGGAGACCAAGGCTTTCAACATGGCAACAAAAAACAGAACACCATTTCAGAAATGTTGCAGGTTCTTTTAAACTCTCAGAAAGATTTAAAT
>JBBPBX010030333.1:0-27079 GCA_038048925.1 Garcialebias charrua
GCTCTGCATGTTTACATGGAGAGAACTAACAGCTGGCGAAAATCAAGTCAGCTGTTTGTGTGCTTCGCTGCTCCTGTCGCAGGCAAAGCCCTGTCAAGGCAGCGCCTCTCTCACTGGGTGACAGAGGCCATTTCTAGAGCATACAGCAGCAAAGGTCAACAGGTGCCCAGTGGTGTACAATCTCACTCAACCCGAGGGTTAGCCACTTCCTGGGCCTTGTTTAAAGGAGTGTCAGAAGCAGACATCTGCACTGCTGCTAATTGGACTTCTCCTAACACGTTTATGAAATACTACAGCATGGACTCATGACGTCACACGGGCTGTGCTCTCCTCAAAGGAGAGCTGAACGTACTACCACCTGTCTGTTTGGGCCTAATGTTGCACAAAGCATGCATTTCCAGAGCGTGATGTGTTCCCATATATATGTGTTGCACTGCAGTGACCTGACAGAAGGGGAACTGGAGGTTATGTACCATAACCAATGTTCCCCGAGGGAAGGGAACAAAGTGCAACACTCGTTTGCCCCTCCAATGCACAAGCTCAGGCGAAGTGCTTGCAGAGGGCGATCGTGAGGCGTCCTCCATCTTTTATTCCAGAGGGGAGTGGCCTCTGGAGACAGACGTCTCACTTGCCTTAAAAGGCGTGATTTAATGCTTCAGGAGAACCGCGCGGTGGTGCAATTCCCATATATATGTGTTGCACTTTGTTCCCTTCCCTCTGGGAACATTGGTTATGGTGCATAACCTCCAGTTTTATTATTTAGTCTTATGTGATTATTGAGATGCATCAGTTATTTGGTGGCAAATATACAAAGCTCCTCAGTGGTCATGAATAGAAATAAAATGTGTGGTTGTAAGAAGAAGTATAGTAAACTGTGTATAGATTTATAATTTCCCTCAAAACTGTGTGCAGAGCCAGAGGCGCAAGATTCAGAGTCAGAGTCAGAGTCAGAGAGTCTTTATTGTCATTTGCACCGCATGTAGTACATGTGATGAAATGAGATTATGTACACAGGGTCCCAGTTACATCCAACAACAAAATGTAAGAGAAAAACAGTAATAACATCTAGGATATCCATCCATCCATCCATTTTCTTCCGCTTATCCGGGGTCGGGTCGCGGGGGTAGCAGCCTAAGTAGGGAGGCCCAGACTTCCCTCTCCCCAGCCACTTGGAGCAGCTCCTCTGGGGGAATCCCAAGGCGTTCCCAGGCCAGCCGAGAAACATAGTCCCTCCAGCGTATCCTGGGTCTTCCTCTGGGCCTCCTCCCGGTGGGACATGCCCGGAACACCTCACCAGGGAGGCGTCCAGGAGGCATCCTAACCAGATGCCCGAGCCACCTCAACTGGCTCCTCTCGATGTGGAGAAGCAGCGGCTCTACTCCGAGTCCCTCCCGGATGACTGAGCTTCTCACCCTATCTCTAAGGGAGAGTCCAGACACCCTGCGGAGAAAACTCATTTCAGCCGCTTGTATCCGAGATCTCGTTCTTTCGGTCACAACCCAAAGCTCATGACCATAGATGAGCAGCCATCGTGCTGAACAGCCATCAAGGATATGAACTAAGAAAAACATCCAACTAGAAATACACTAAGCCCTAGAGTAATAGAAAAACATCATTACAAACAGCAGCACGAACATGAGTCTTTATGAGCAGATGGTCACAGATGAACACAGCAACAAGAAAACAGATCAGCATCAGCATGATGTGATATTTCACAGTGATTATTCTTATTATTTATTCATGAGTCTAACAGCCTCAGGGTAGAAGCTGTTCCTCAGTCTAGTGGTTCTACATTTGATGCTCCTCAACCTCCGTCCTGAGGGGAGTGGGGCAAAGAGTGTGTGTGCTGGGTGAGTGGGGTCTTTCATGATGCAGGTGGCTCTTTTCCTGCATCTCGAAGTGTAAATGTCTGTGATGGTGGGGAGACTGACTCCAACAGACCTCTGTGCAGCCTTCACCACTCTCTGCAGAGCTTTTCTTTCTGCAACTGTGCAGCCCCCATGCCACACGTTGATGCTGGAGCACAGGATGCTCTCCACTGCACACCTGTAGAAGGAGGTGAGGACTGGGCTACTCAGACCAGCTCGTCTCAGCCTTCTGAGGAAGTAGAGTCTCTGATGACCTTTCTTGATCAGGCTGGTGGTGTTGTTGGTCCAGCTGAGATTATCATTCAAGTGTACCCCCAAGTACACTTGAATGATAATCTCAGCTGGACCAACAACACCACCAGCCTGATAGATAGCAGCAGATCAGTGAATTGCATTTTGCCAAGCTCCTGTCAGCCCATTGTATCCTCGCTGCCTCCATGCTGGATTCTGCCTCTGAGATTGGTGTCGCTGCATGACTGACTCGACAAAACTGTAATAGGGCCTCTAAGCTAAAGAAATATAAAGCAGCAATGTTTTTTTTAATTCAACCTTTATTTAAACAGGTTAGTCCCATTGAACCACTAGGACTCGTTTACAAAGTACACGAGAGACCTGAAATTGTTTCAGTTAGGGAAAAAAATTAAAACCAACATTCCTAGTATTGCCTCTGGTTCTGTGTCAGATGAGACAACTTTAAAAGCAGCGATGTCTTCACCTGTGTTATGGTCCCAGTAAGTTCCGGTAGTAAATGGCACAATGGACACATAACATATGAGGCCCAGACAGTTGTACAATTCAGACCAAACTTTTATTGACAATTGCCTGAACGCAAATGTAGACAGAAGCCCCAGCTAAAACAAACATAAAGTGGGAGAAGCCCCGAACCAGCCAGCAGTTTGCCACTAAATTCAGGCCACTCTCCTCGCCCTATGATCCAGTGTGTAACCCTAAAAAATAAAAATAAAATGTAAACTTAAACAAAGCCAATAACTCCAAGTCCCGATTTGACCATTTCGTGAAACGGTTAAGCTCAGAAAAACCTTGTGCTATAAAGTCAGCTAAGAAATATATTTATTCTCAGCAAAGAAATAATTGTTTTTACCGTGTTTTGTTGTAAAGTCCTTTGCTTCTGTGGTCGCCACCATTTTGAACAGGGCAAATGGCGAACTACTTTTTTTAATCCAGCAGATTTGACCATTTCGTGAAACGGTTAAGCTCAGAAAAACCTTGTGCTATAAAGTCAGCTAAGAAATATATTTTTTCTCAGCAAAGAAATAATTGTTTTTACCGTGTTTTGTTGTAAAGTCCTTTGCTTCTGTGGTCGCCGCCATTTTGAACAGGGCAAATGAGGCGCTGACGCGTCGCGTAGGCCGCTGAGAAACATCCATAAGTTCACCCTCCATGTTAAAAACTCTTCGTCTGACTCTTCGAAAACAAGCAATAAGGCTGCAGAGTAACACACTGGCTGCTAACTGCTATAGAGAGAGCGCTCTCTCTAGCCCCCCTTAGGGCGGGGACCGCTTTTTTTCACGGACCACATCCGGCGCTGACAGGATATGGTCCGTGAGCAGTCGTCCGGTTGATTTAAGAGCCCGTAAATAAGTTTTTTTTTTACTGATAGATAATTAGTTATTAGCGGTACTGCATTTTAAATAAAAATAGTGCAAATCCGCTTATGAATTATAAAAGGTAGTCAATCCGCTATAGCGCTAACAAATTGTTTAGGTCCACTATTAGCGGATTAGCGCTTTAGCGCTCCCTAGCGGTCTGGTGCCCAACACTGGTTGTTCCAAAACACAATACTGTATACACACTGGCCACTTCAGCAAGTATTTCCTCGTGCCCAAACGGGATCAGACCTTGAGACCGATCCTGGATCTGAGAGCGCTGAAAAAGAGAAAAAAACCTTACAAATTCAAAATGCTCACGCTCAGACAGGTGATCCAGTCTGTGAGACCGGGAGATCATGCATGCACAGTGGATTTAAAAGATGCTTTTTTCCACGTGGGCATTTGGAAGAAGCACAGAAAATATCTTCGCTTTGCATTCGAAAGGTAAGATTACGAATTCACGGCTTTACCATTCGGGCTAAAAACTGAACCACGCACATTCACAAAATGTCTGGATGCAGCCTTGACCCCGCTCAGGGGTCAAGGGGTCATAATTATGAATTATCTCGACGATCTTTTAATTCTGGCCGAGAGCAGAACACAAGCCCAGTTGCACTCACGGATGGTGATGGCGCACCTGGAGGATCTGGGCTTCATCATAAATCTGCAGAAAAGCAATTTGACTCCTTCACAGATTACCATATTTCTGGGTGTACAGGTCAACACCATTTTGTACAAAGCACGGCTTTCAGAGGAGCGAATCTCTTCCATCCGACTCTGCCTGGCACACTTCCAGCTGGACCAGAGTGTGTCCCTGAAACTCTGCCAGCGCCTGCTGGGTCTCCTGGCAGCAGCCATTCCCTGCGTGCCTCAAGCATTATTAACAATGCGAGCTCTGCAGGTATGGCTAAACAAACAAACACGTCCTGCCTCCCTCATGCCAGGTACCCACCGAGCGCGTCCAAACGCTCCTGCCGCCCCCTTTTGGCCGCTTGTCACTAATCACACTAAAGCCACTGAAGACGCGTCTGATGACGCGCACTGGGAGGAGGCAGAGGAGGGGGTCTGGCTCCTTTTCCAGTCGGGTGTTCGTTTGATGCACACCGGGCAGATAAAATCAGCTGCACGTGAGCCTCGTTACTACTTGAATGGGTTTTCTGCGAGACGAACTGCAGCTCCAAAAGTCTTTGTTGAGATTAAAACGTTTTTTATGTTTGGGGTGATCGTACGCTCGAGTGGACAGCAGCAACTGTAAAAATGCCGTTTCTTACCGGAGGCTGGTTTCTTCATGGAGGCTCGATAGGGTAAGTTTAAAAAGTCCAAAAAAAGTCCTGTTGTCATTGTGTCATCACATAGCAGTGTCTCTCCCGAATGGTTGCTGCGACGCGTCAAGCAGTGTCAAGCAACCAAAGGTCAACTAGGCGAACTTTGGCGGCTCGACGTTGCTCGACGCTTCGGCTGCGTTACGTGTGCAGAAATGAACTGCTGTGCATTGCCGCGCCGCTTCAAACACTCAAAACGCGCCGCTTCACGGTTCGCCGCACCTCGCCGCGTCTCCACATAGACTTTTAATGTAAACCGGACGCTTCCGCTGCCCGAAACGCGTTTGGTCGGTACCCAGCATCAGGCCGGCAGGGAAAATACTGATCAACCCAGAGTGCATGACAGACCTGGAACCCTGGAGGGATCCTTCTGTGTTCACCACAGGCATCCCGCTGGGACGAGTGATGTCTCGTGTGGTGATCACAACAGACGCTTCAAAGAGAGGTTGTGAAGCATTTTGCAGGAACCAGAATGCCCAAGGGCTCTGTAATCAGCAGGATGTGAGACCTCACATCAACTTCCTAGAATTGAAGGCTGTTTTTCTGGCTATGAAGCACTTTTACAAAAAGGGACTGATTACAAAACAACATGTCCTGATAAAATCGGACAACAGAACAACTGTGTCCTTTATCAACAGAGAAGGGGGGACAAGGTCCCAACCCCTCCTCAGTCTGACACACAAGCTGCTCACGTGGTGCAGCCCACGAATATTGTCCCTGAGAGCGACACACATCCCGGGCGAGCTAAACCATGGGGCAAGCAGACGCCCTCTCAAGAGGGCCACTGCTAGCCTCAGAGTGGAGACTGAATCCATGCATTGTGGACCAGATCTGGTCACGATATGGGCGGGCATCCATCGATCTGTTCACCTGCAAAACCAGCACACACTGTGGCCTGTACTTCTCACTGAAGGAAACAGATGCTCCGTTGGGATCAGACTTTCTGGGCCACAGCTGGCAAGCAGGGGTGCTATATTACACGTTTCCCCCGTCCCTCTGATCTGGGTGACGCTGGAATGTGTACGGAGGGGAGCTCTTTCCATGATCCTCATAGCTCCCAGATAGCCACAGAAACCGTGGTTCCCAGAAATGATCTCACTGTTATCAGGGACACCATGGCAGCTGACCACCCCTCCCACAGAGACCTGCTGACACAGGCCCACGGGCAGCTCCTTCACCCACGTCCAGAACTGTGGCAGCTCTCAGCCTGGCCGCTGAGAGGAACAGGCTGATGACCTCCGGCCTCCACAGTAATGTCATAAACACGATACAGGGAGCGAGAGCCCAGTCAACCCAGACTCTCTATGCTCGGAAATGGTGTGTTTTTGAGGCCTGGTGTGTGGAAAGGAATATTATTTCATATTCCTGTGACCTGGTCCAGCTCCTCACCTTTTTACAGGACCTGCTGGAAAAAGGCCGCTCATTTTCCACCATTAAGGTGTTTTTGTCAGCCATCTCGGCGTGCCACGAAGGCTGGGGGGGTAAAACACCCGGTGCCCACCCTCTCATGATACGTTTCATGAAGGGCGTACTGAGGAAAAGGCCCCCCAGCAGGACTCTGGCCCCAGACTGGGACCTTCAGTTAGTCCTGGATGCTTTGTGTGAGCCTCCGTTTGAGCCTCTCAGCAGCATTAAGATAGACTTGTTATCTTATAAATCTGCTTTGCTCTTGGCTCTCTGCTCAGCTAAACATGTGGGTGACCTCCACGCTTTATCTGTGCACCCAATGTGTACCAGGTTTGCCCCTGACAGGTCAAAGGTCACCTTGCATCCTAACCACACATATGTACCAAAAGTTCCAACTCTAAATCCCAGAAGTCTGGACTTTGAGCTCTCTGCCTTTCCTCCCCATCCTCTCCTCACTGAGGAGCAGCGAAGGTTGAATGCACTCTGCCCTGTCAGGGCCTTGAGTGTTTACATCAACAGAACTGCCGGTTAGAGGAAAACAAACCAACTGTTTGTATGTTTTGCCAACCCTGCTGCTGACAGAGCCCTTTCAAAACAGCTCCTCTCACATTGGGTGACTGAGGCCATTAAAAGGACGTACAGCAACAAAGGTCAACAGGTGCCCTCTGGGGTACACGTCCATTCCACTCTGGGCCTAGCTGCCTCATGGTCTCTTTTTAAGGGTGTGCCAGTGGCAGACATTTGTGCTGCTGCAAACTGGAGTTCCACAAACATGTTTGCAAAACACTACAGTTTGGATGTCACTGCATGTGACATCACTCAGGCTGTACTCTCTAACACACAGTAGAGATCAGCTAAAACGCTTAAAGTATAAAGGCAGATGTTCTCACAAGCAGGGGCGTAGCCAGTATTTTATGAGGGGCGGTTCGTTTAAAATAAATGTGGACCTTGAAAGATAAACACGTCTCGGTAGCTCACTGGAAACGCGTTGGGTTGGTTGTCGCTCCAAACCTTATCTAGACCAAGTGGGTTCGATTCCCACTTGGTATAATTTTTTTTGGATTATTTATTCATTCCAGATTTAAAAAAAACACAAGAAAACTATTTCCAAAACAACAAGAAATAAAACAATACATGAAATGAAAGGAAGCAGAAGAAGAAAATAATTGAAAAAAAAAACCATTTGTTTGAGAAGGGGCAGATATAAGATTCTTTTCTTCTTTTGCTTCCTTTCATTTCATGTATTGTTTTATTTCTTGTTGTTTTGTAAATAGTTTTCTTGTGTTTTTTTAATCTGGAATGAATAAATAATCTAAAAAAAAAAAAAAGTTATACCAAGTGGGAATCAAACCCACTTGGTCTAGATAAGGTTTGGAGCAGCAACCAACCCAACGCGTTTCCAGTGAGCTACCGAGACGTGTTGCTTCATTCTGGTCAACTTCTCCTTTAAACGAACTGCCCCTCATAAAATCCCTAGATAGGACTTCATAGGCAAAGTGGACGGTTCGTACGAACCCCCAGACCCCCCCCCCTCGCTACGCGCATGCATGCATTTTCCAGAGCATTTTCAAAGGGCGTGAATGAATTACGTTCCCATAGTCATGTGTTGCACCGAGTGACTGACTGATAAGGGAACTGAAAGTTATGCACCATAACTCATGTTCCCTGAAGGAAGGGAACGAGGTGCAACACAGTTTGCCCTTTTCAATGCCCAAGCTCGGTGAAGTGCACTTGGAGAAAGTAGGATGGGCGCAGTCGTCTTTATACCAAGAGGGCGGGGCCTCTGTGGTGACGCTGACGCCCACCTGCCTCGTTCGAGGCGTGATTGTATTACTTCAGGTGAACCGCGCGGTGGCGCAATTCCCATAGTCATATGTTGTACCTCGTTCCCTTCTTTCAGGGAACATGAGTTATGGTGCATAACTTCCAGTTTGCGCTGCCCAGGAAGGGATTGTTCTCTCCAGGATGTGTGTCATTCAGCAAGGCAGCACCTTGTTGCTGCGCCAGGGTGTTTGAGAATTTCATGTGGACTTCTCCACGTTTTCATCAGGCTCAGCTCTGTCCAAGATGGAGGCAAAAGACTGAAGTAAAATCAAAGAAGACCAAGTAGAAAACGTACTTCTCCTCTGAGTGTCAGCTTTTAAACTGATTTTAGAAAGGTAGTGTTTATGTAAAATCTTATCCAATCAATGCAGCTTTTCCAACAGGCAGGTGTAATCTCTAGCTGCATACACTAATTTAGGTCAGATAAGCCACCTCCTCTCAAAGTCTAAAGATAACAATGACTTCATTTTCTTTAAGTAATAAACATTGTAAGCCCTATTTTCAAACACACGTTTCGTCACAGATGTGATATTCACTTATTTAAAACACACAACTTTGCACTAACTTTGTTTTGAGAAGTTGTCTTTAAATAGAGAAAAGAGAAAACACTGGTGATCTTTTTAAAAGGAACAGTTTTTACTATTTAGCTAATATGAAAAACAGCTTTCGGGGGGCAAAATGGCAAGCTTCAGATCGTAGATTTGCCTTGTCTAACCTCTGCTCCATCATGACCAAGTCAGACATGTAAATATAATGGTCTGGTCATTTTATGAACATTATTTATTTTTACTATTATTTTCATTAACATTAAAATTTGTTCTGCAAAGATTAAGCTGGTCATTTTAAAAGTTGAGCAACTTGCATGATGTGAAACGTCTGTGCCTGAGTGAGTTAGTTTTTACCTCTATTGTTTCACAAGTCTTTTCTATAAAGCTATTATATAATTGTCAGAGTATATAAAAGTATTAAGAGTTGGAATAAATAAAGCTCCAATTGTCATGACATTGTCAACTATAAAAATAACTTTTTATTCTAAGAATCTTAGTTGCAAGCATAAACAACGACAATTTGTTTTTAGGTGCTGCTTTAATTTTTCAAATTTTCTGAATCAAACCATAACAAAACCTTTTGCATAAATTCATTGACCAACAAATAAATCTGATCAGCAAAATATTTCTCATTACTGTAGCTAGAACTGTAGCAGTGCAGACCACAGCAGGACCAACAACAAGAAACTGATGTCTGTAAGTTTTATCTGTCCAGTCCGGCTAATTTCTGTGCCTCTGTCTTTTTGCTGTCTTAGGCAAACAGACGTCAGATGGCAGCGTTTCATGTTTCCGGCTTTGTCCCACACGAGCACCTCTGCCTGAGCAGAGCAGCAGCTGGATGTGTACGTCACCCAGAGTGGCTGAGTCGAACTCAGTGCCCACTCAGAAACATTCAAAGGAGGGTCTCCGGTCTCTAGTCTTGCTCTGTAGTGGTGCTGAAGATGCTGGTGGTGATCTCTGCTTGTTTTGTTCTTGTGTTTGTGTTGCTGCTCGAGGCCCAGTTGGACTTCCTCTAGGCTGTCCTCTGTGGGTGGTAAGCTGTGAAATACATTCAGTAAACCATCACCATCCAGTATCTGAAGGGCAGCGAGGCCAGAGCGACCATTATCTGACACAACCAGAGACATGCTCCAGCTAGATTCGGTGCAAACTGCAGTGCAGTCAGACTGGACCCGTGCAGCGGAGCAGGATGGTGGAGATGTGTCCACATTCTGCAGAGGACAGAGGAAATCTGTGAAACAAGACTTTACATAATATAAACCTCTGGATGTTTGCAGTTTCTCACCAGTGGGACCACAGTCAAGTATGCCACTGCATAGTTAGATTCAGGAGTGTTGTGAGCATGCACAGTGAGTGAGAGTGTGACTGTCGCTCCTGCTGCAGCTGAGGCGGGAGTGAGGAGGTACACCTGACCACGGAAGGACCCCCCTTCTTCAACATGGAACCTGAGGGACAATAGCTGTCAAAGAAAGTGTACAGTACTTGTGCCCATACTTGTCCTGAAATCAGATGTTTACATACACTAGAAAAACATAACCTTTTTTTTTCTTACTTCCCCACATAAAATTTGAATAAACCGTTCCTGGTTTGGGTCAGTCAGGATTCACACAATTATAGAATAATAATAATAGAACATTTCCCAATCATTCAATGTCTGAATCACATCCGTTTTTCTTCTGTACATTTTTCAACACATGACTTATTCCACAATTTTTGTTCTGTTTCAACAATATATATCTCAAAACATTCAGCTTATTCAGGACAGTCCTGCTGTGACTTTTGGTGTTTGTGCAGTTTTTATTTTATTATTTTATAAATAGCTTTGTCAGCCATGTTTTATTAATCGAAAATGAATGGAGCGCTATAAAAAAGTAAATTCAAGTCCTCTGGACGGATTTTTCTTATTAAATAACAAGAAGTTCAAGAAGAATTTGTCCAGAGGACCTGACTTTAGTTTTTAGATTTTTCTACCTGCATTATTGAGGGGTCGGGTGCAATGTGGGATATGTGGTGGCTGATGGCAGGGACCCTGGCGGTCTGATCCTCGGCTACAGAAGCTGGATATTGGGACGTGGAATGCCACCTCTCTGGTTAAGGAGCCTGAGCTGGTGTGTGAGGTTGAGAGGTTACGTCTGGAAATAGTTGGACTCAACTCGATGCATGGCTCTGGCTCTGGAACCAATTTCCTTGAGAGGGGTTGGACATTCTTCCGCTCTGAAGTTGCCCCTGGTAATGCCTGGTACCCACCGGACCCGAGTCGGGCGGCTGAAGCGGCCGGTTTACATTCAAAGTCTATGTGGAGACACGTCGAGGCGCGGCGAACCGTGAAGCGGCGCGGCGGCACGCGGCAGTTCCTTTCCACGCACGCGCGCGTCCGAAAGCAACCTACGCGTCGAGCTACGTCGAGCCGCCAACGTCATAAAATTCGATCTCTGGTGGCTCGACGCGTCCAGCAAACAGTCGGGAGAGCCTCTGCTATGTGATTACACAACGACAACGGAACTTTTTTTGAACTTTTTAAACTTACCTGATCGAGCCTCCATGAATTGGAACCAAAACTCTGGTAAGAAACGTGGAATTTTTAGTCTTCTTCTTCTTTAGTCTTCTTCCGCTCTCGTCAAAGCAGGTCGCATCTCTTTTTGCTCCTACACTTCCCTGGTTCACCCCCCCCCCGCTTCTGCATTTGTCTCGTCTGTAACTCTTCAGCACTCGCTCGAACCAATTTGGAATGGATTTATGTGCGTGGACTGTTTTCTGGGCTATTTCCTCTATCGATACTATCGATTAAAAAAAAATCTGCGAAGCGCACCGGCCAGGGAGAGCCGGGGAGCCCCATCGACACGCGTGCGGTGAGCTACATTATGGACTCGAGGAGCAGGCTAATGTAACTGACCGCTCTTTCTGTCGGGGACGTGGAATCTCTGTGGATTATTGGGATACTGGTGGCTGTTTCTGCCACTGAAGGCTGAGGAGGACCGCCGCGATCGGCGTGCTGGCGAGACTTCCGCTCAGCGAAAATGCTTTGATCCAGGCTATGATGACCTTCCCAGCTGTTGTGCGGGCTGAACCGCACGGTGGGAGAAGCGGTGGCTGCCGCGGACCTGCGGTGTGTGGAACTCGTTTACAGCCGTCCGGATTCAAACAGGGCACATACGGAAGGATCTTGTAGCTCGGAACCTCTCTCGATTCGGCGATTTGGACCCAGAAACAGCACCTGGACTTAAGACTGCAGTCAAAGTACACTGTGGCCTGACTGAAAAAATAAAGCAACTAATCTAATCTGGTCTCTGTGCAGCCTTGAACTGAAGGCTGTCTACAAATCTTCTCCTGGAGCTGGGAGCTGAAGGGAACTCGCTGCCCTCCCCCACCCCTCCCCCCAGAGGTCTCTGTGTGTGCGTTCTCAGATGGAGCCGGGCTGAGACCTGCGAACTGTGCTTATCTGGAACTGATTACTCACAGACTTTACCTCCCGCCTGCCGTCATAATGCATCTTGTCCTGTCTAATATGTGCTAAAAGCTGGTAGAGTTTTTTTGGACTTTATCATGGAGTGTCTCCTGACAAATTGTGATAGATTCTTTTTTTTGAATACCACGTTCTTACCCGTTTGTGTCTATTCCTTTTTCCATATCGGATTGTGGCGGCGCAGTTTCATACTGCTGCGGCTTCGTGCACTCGCCCCTATCTTAAGACGGATGTGCGTAATCAATTATGTTGTTTTGTGCCCCGGTGCAATGACAATGTCAATAAAGATATATTCTATTCTATTCTATTTTACAGTTGCTGCTGTCCGCTCCAGCATAAGATCACCCCAAACATAAAAAAAACGTTTTAATCTCAACAAAGACTGTCGGAGCTGCAGTAACACAACAACTGACCCGGAAAACGAGCTAGACCCCCTCCCCTCTGCCTACCCCCAGTGCGCATCATCAGACGGTCTTCAGTGGCGTTGTGGGAACGTGACAAGCGGCCATAAGGGGGCGGCAGGAGCGTTCTGACCATTTAGGTGGGGACCCGGCATAAGAGTTACGGAGCAGAAGTGGGCATACTTGTTGCCCCCCATCTTGGTGCTTGTATGTTGGGGTTCAACCCGGTGAACGAGAGAGTAGCCTCCCTCCGCCTACGTGTGGGGGGGATGGGTTCTGACAGTTGTTTGTGCTTATGCACTAAACAGCAGTTCAGATCACCCACCCTTTTTGGAGTCCTTGGAGGGGGTACTAGAGAGTGCACCTCCTGGGGACTCCCTTGTTCTGCTAGGGGATTTCAATGTTCACGTGGGCAATGACAGTGAGACCTGGGGGTGTGTGGTTGGGAGGAACGACCCCCCTGATCTGAACCCGAGTGGTGTTCTGTTATTGAACTTCTGTGCTCGCCATGGTTTGTCCATAACAAACACCATGTTCAAGCATAAGGGTGTCCATATGTGCTCTTGGCACCAGGACGGTCAGTCTCAGCTGTGGAAGACGACAGCTAAAGCGTTAGCCATCTTGTTAGCCGCTAAGGACTGTATCTTTAGCGATATATGATAAACTGCTGATTTATTAATGTCTCCACCTCTCTCTGCGACTATATGAGCTCAGACCCGTGGTTTGTTTTAAGGAAGCAGCAGGCTGTAAAAACACTCGGTTCTGCCGTTCATGCTCCACTCCGCTGTTTAAATGGTGAAAAAGATTTGTAGTTCCGACCTTTCATCAGGATTATTTTCAGCATCGTCTACAAAAATATTTTTTATGCCCTCATCTGACAGAAAGAACATTGTTTTTCCCCCTCAGCAGCTGGCAGCGCTCTTCATATCTGCTGTGTACTTGTGCTGAAAGTCTCCGCGGCTCCATCCTCCTGCAGCCTGCAGGAAGGAGGGGGGCGAGTGGGAGCCCGCGCGACAGTAGGAGGATCCTCGATATAGACGATATAGCACTTTTAACCATCGTACATTTAAAATATTGCGATACATCGAGTATATTCGATATATCGCCCACCCCTAGGTACCGGTAGTCCAAGCGGCATGCAGCTCGGGTGGTTACTGAGGCAAAAACTCGGGCGTGGGAGGAGTTTGGAGATGCAATGGAGAATGGCTTCCTTATGGCTTTGAGGCGATTCTGGTCTTAGTGGGGGGAAGCGGTACGCCGGCAACATTTTTTATAGTAGAGGTGGTGTACTGCTGACCTCAACTCAGGATGTTGTGGGTCGGTGGACAGAATACTTTGAAGACCTCCTCAATCCCACTGGCACATCTTCCACCGAGGAAACGAAGCCTGGGGACTTTGAATCAAGCTCTCCAATCTCTAGAGTTGAGGTCACCAAGGTGGTTGAAAAGCTCCTCAGTGGAAGGGCCCAAGTGGTGGATGAGATTCGCCCGGAGTTCCTTAAGGCTCTGGATGTTGTGGGGTTGTGTTGGCTTACACGACTTTGCAATATTGTGTGGACATCGGGGGCAGTTCCCTTGGATTGGCAGACTGTGGTGGTGTTCCCCCTATTCAAAAAGGGGGACGGTAGAGTGTGTTCCAACTACAGGGGATCACACTCTTAAGCCTCCCTGGTAAGGTCTATTCAGGGGTTCTGGAGAGGAGGGTCCGTTGGATAGTCGAACCTCGGATTCAGGAGGAGCAGTGCATTTTTTGTCCTGGTCGTGGAACACTGGACCAGCTCTACACCTTCTGCAAGGTCCTGGAGGGTGCGTGGGCATTTGCCCAACCAGTTTCCATGTGCTTTGTAGACTTGGAGAAGGCATTTGACCGCATCCCTCGGGGAACCCTGTGGGGGTACCCCGGGAGTATGGGGTACCAGGCCCTTTGATATGAGCTGTTAGGTCCCTGTACGACCGGTGTCAGAGCTTGGTCCGCATTGCCGGCAGTAAGTCAGGCTCGATTCCAGTGAGAGTTGGACTCGCCAAGGTTGCCCTTTGTCACCGATTCTGGACAGAATTTCTAGATGCAGCCACAGTGTTGAGGGGATCCGTTTTGATAGCCTTAGGATCACTTCTCTGTTTTTTTTGCCGATTATGTGGTTCTATTGGCTTCATCAGGTTGTGATCTACAGCTTTTGCTGGAGCAGTTCTCAGCCGAGTGTGACGGGGCCAGGATGAGGATCAGTTCCTCTCTGAGGCTATGGTCTTGAGCTGGAAAAGTGTAGAGTACCCTCTCCAGGTCGGGGAGGAAATCCTGCCCCAAGTGGATGAGTTTGAGTATCTTGGGATCTTGTTCACAAATGTGGGGAAAAAATGAAGCATGAGATTTGTAGGCGGATGGGTGAAGCATCAGCAGTGAACCAGGCGCTGTACCGGTCTGTCGTGGTGAAGTGAGAGCTGAGTCAAAAGGTGAAGCTCTCAATTTACTGGTCAAGCTATGTTCCTACCTTCATCTATGGTCATGAGCTTTGGGTTGTGACCGAAAGAACAAGATCACAGATACAGGCGACCGAAAAGAGTTTTCTCCGCAGGGTGTCTTGGCTCTCTCTTAGAGATTGGGTGAGAAGCTCGGTGATTCAGGAAGGACTCAGAGTAGAGCCGCTGCTTCTTCACATTGAGAGGAGCCAGGTGAGGTGGCTCAGGCATCTGTTTAGGATGCTTCCCTGGCTAGGTGTTCTGGTCACATCCCACCAGGAGGAGACCCAGAAGAAGACCCAGGACATGCTGGAGAGACTATGTTTCTCAGCTGGCCTGGGAATGCCTTGGGATTCCCCCGGAGGAGCTGGCCCAAGTGGCTGGGGAGAGGGAAGTCTGGGCCTCCCTACTTAGGCTACTACCTCTGCGACCCGACCCCACATAAGCAGAAGAAAATGGATGGATGGATGGATTATTGAATGTGCATCAGGATGAACACAGCTCTCTTTACATCCGTCAAAGCCTTTTGACGGATGTAAAGGGAGCTCTGTTCATCCTTTGTGCTGTGTAAAAAAATTTACGACTGAGTTCAGCTTTTGCTCTAGTTTCACTTTTTTCATCTTCTTTTAGCTTATTTCATCTTCTTTAGCTCCTATCTGCTCATTTAAGCGATTTTCCAGCAATTTTTCTACCCATGTCATCTTCTTTCTGCTAATTTCAGATTTTTTATTTTGTTTCAGCTTCTTTTTGCTGAATTCAGCTTTTTTCTGTTTGTTCAACTATTTTTTTAGTAGCGCCTGGCCAATATGGAAATTTTTGGTATCGTCAATAAAAAAATTGGGAGAGCCGGTCCAATGTCTATAACCGATATAATGGCTGAAAAGTTTTTAGCTTGTGCTATTGTTTTTAGCTTGTGCTATTTTACTTTTTGAAATATTTTTATCCTCAAAAGTACAGCTCTCACATACAAACTATACACAAGAACATTAATAATGTAACTTTGTTTTTACTGGTGAATTATGAGTCCTTAAAAGGGCAATTATGTTTATAATATTATCACAGTTGATCATAGTTACCTCTAAAACAAAATTATGGGTTACTTACAACCTTTATGAACATTACAAAGTAAATAAAATATCTTATTATTGTCTCTCATAAATGAGTCCCCGAGGCACAATGGGATTAAGCTGTCTAAATAAAGGTTGTTGGGATTAAGCTGTCTAAATAAAGGTTGAATGAATGAAAAAAAGAACAAGTTATCAAATAATGCTTTACAAATACATGTATCAGATAAACAGGAGAAAGGGACAGCCTAGTGCAGTCTGTTGTATTTTATTTAACAGAAATATACTGTAGGTACAATTCTATGGTGGAAAGCTACACAGCTCCATTAATAGTCCCAATTCAACAATGGTAAATTGTGGTGGTGCAGGAAGCACAGCTTGTCAGTTTTTTCACCTGTGAGGGATCCGCACTGTTCCTCATATGTTGCCTATAGTGCAGAAGACACTCTGACAGTCCCTTGAAGTGAAAACTGTTGCACTATAACACTGATCAATTTTACATCTACGTTAGATTTATTGTTCTGGCTAAAGTTTTACAAGGAAATACTGTAGCCTATTCTAGGAGATCTAAACTTTAGCTCGTTAACTTGAGAAGCACGTAGCTAAAGACAAGCAGTTTGGAGAATTGAAGAGAATTTATTATTGTTGATTTTTTTATTTTATTTTATAGAACAGTTACAATAAACTTACCACGCTCTTTTCAACAAATACAGTAGTGCTACACGGTATTTGTTGCTCCTGCTTCAACTATGCTGTGAGTCAAGTGTGCACCATGGCCATGACTTGAAAGTAGTCCCTGCATGTGCCCTCTGCTGGATGCATTGTGCAATTACACCACTTGCAAGTAAAGACATGACTTGTTCCCAGAGTTTATATCAGTGCATAATGGGCCAATTATCATCAATACGATAGGATCTTAAAGGGGACCACACATGCAAAATTCACTTTTTAATGTTTTTTTACTCAACTTTGGGTATGTACTTCATAAAAAAACAGTCCTAAGGCCAAAGAAATGCACCCAGTGGTTTATTTACTCTAAGTAGATTTATTTGTCTGTGATATAAACGGTTGGTTTCTCACTTCCTGCGGTTTGTGACGTCACAAACCGCAGCCAATCTGCCACAACCCACCCCAACCTGAGTCCAGCCCCTCACCTAGCAACCCCTGGTTAGGCTCAACCCACTTCTGTATTAAACACATGACTGTTGTTTTTCATGATTTCATCTCATCTTTTGTTTATATGTTCTTAATTTCATGTGTACAGCACTTTGTTGCAGCTGTGTTTTTTTTAAATGGCTTTATAAATAAAGTATAATTGTTATTTTTATGTTTTAGTTCAATTTTTAGTGTATTTGCGATCGCTCCCAACGCGCAGCCGGCAAAAATTAAACGAGCAGACCCCCGGCGTAGGGACCGGCGGCAACGGGACCCTCTTCTGGCGATGGAGCGGAG
Organism: Garcialebias charrua; assembly: GCA_038048925.1. Taxonomy (NCBI): domain Eukaryota; kingdom Metazoa; phylum Chordata; class Actinopteri; order Cyprinodontiformes; family Rivulidae; genus Garcialebias; species Garcialebias charrua. Next base: position 17,413 of record JBBPBX010030333.1, read on the forward strand.
CTTCAACTGTACAGCCTCGCTGCAGCCTCGCAGCAGCGAGGACCTTCTCCTTACGGATTAATTTACGGGAGACACTTGGTGAACTTTGTGTTGTCTTGACTGGAACAGCGATAACTCCCAAAATCTCCGCGTGCAACGAGCGGAGCTGGCGAACACCGGAAGAGGAACAAGCTAACATTAGCATCGGATTCGGGTGGTCTAATGCTAAAAGGAGCAGCAAATTGCGGCGCGCTCAGACGGGTTTCGGTAAGTTATCTTAAGCTAGCACTAACAGTAAGTCAAATGAGTAATAAAAAAAGAGCTAATTTTAAAACAACAACACATTACAGATACTGGCTGTTACAGAGGGCGTAAACAGATCTTGAAGGGCGTGGACTTCAGAACTCAGTATCAGAAACCGGTCGTTCAAAACGAAAGTTAAAAATGGCAGAATTAAAAAGGGTATAATTAATTATCTAAGAATTATTTTGTGTATTAAAATGAATTAATATTGTCAAGATAGCACACAGACATAACATAAAAAATGTAAATACTTACATGTGGTCCCCTTTAAACTCCTATATCGGCCTAAAATATCGGCCCTACTGATATATTGGATGGGGTCTACTTTTCAGGTATTTTTCAAGTTAATTTTTCTTTTTTTTTGTCTACTATTGTGCTAATTTTATGCATATTTAAGCGCACTTCAGTCTCTTTCTGCTAATTTTTTCCGTTCATTTAAGATTTTTTAAAATATACTTTCAGCCTCTCTGCCTATTTCAGCTTATTCTGCTTGTTTTTGCAACATTTCTGCTCAATTCACATTTTTCCCATAACTTTCTGCGGTTTTTCTGCTGTTTTCTGCTTCCCCCACCCCGCTTTCAACAAATGTCAGCTGTTCAACTTCAACTCACAGTAACCGTTTAAAGATTTAAAAAAAAAATTCAGGTGGTTTCAGCTAAAATCGTTCAGCAATAAGCTTTCACACTGTTGCACATGAAAATACATTTCTCTAGTTTCTATTGGTTAAATGCTCGAGTATTGAGAGGGATTAATTTTTTTAGAGAATGATTTTTTATTTTTTATTTTCTTCTTGTCTCAGTTTCTGAAGACTGTTTGTGTCAGCTCCTTCCACAGATGTTCAGCAAGATGTAGACCAGTGCTCTGTAGGTCACTACCGTATGTTTTGTTTTTAACTGTGAGTTTTTTTTTTGTTTTGTTTTTTTGCGGGGGCAGGGGGTATTGTCATTCTGTTCAAATATCTAAGACGTACAACTGAGACCAAGCTTTTTGACACTTGACAGCACTCTTTCATTATTTTAAAGTCACACAGTGCTGGCTGGGATTCAGACTAGAGGTTTTGTTGTTCACTCAGAGAATGATTTGTTCACTTCACCTGTGTGGTCCTCTCATGAGAAGATATCCACAATCGTCATCAGCCGTCAGATTAAAAAGCCCAGCAGGACCATGATTAAGGATGTCAAAGTCCACTGTCGTGCTGTGACCTGGTACGAGATGGGGGGCCAGCAGCATCTAAGGGGGGTTTAGAACACAAATCCACTGAAATTAACTATGGTAAATAGAACATTTTATTTCAATGCAGATGAATAAACAGTATGTTGAATATATCCATTTCTTTGTGGAAGAATTTAAAAAATAACATCATGTGTCGGTTCATTGGATAGTGTTAGATCCTGTGTGATCTGTTACATGTGTTATGAATGGCTCTTCTCTACAGTAACACCAAATCTTTACTCAGTTTCTGTAAAATTCCCTGAGGTGTAGCCTTTTTTGTGCAGACTATAGTCAAGTTCAAGTAGGTTTACTGTCATTTCACCACATGTGGTACATGAGATGGAATAAAATTATGTACATGAGGTCCCAGTTACATCCAACAATAGCAAAAATATCAAATGTAAAAAAAGAAACCGTAAATAAGGATCTAAGATATACACTAAGATATATGCTAAACAAATGCCAAACGGTACGCTGACAGATCTAAGATATAGGCTGAACACTAATAATGCAAAATAATACAGCGAAACAACAGCAGCCTGAACATGAGTCTGTATGAGCAGATGGGCAGCTGTGGGGAACTGGCTGTGGTGACCATCTTCACTCCAAAAGTTAATCAGTTGCAGAGGTACAGCCAGAAGTTAGTTCCAGAAAGTTTCAACCACTGCTATATGAGACATTTTGCAACAGTGAGAGTTAACTTCAATAGTTGAAGCAGATGTTTCAAGCAAAGATGTCACTTGACATTAAAATATGGGTTTGGGAATGCTGGTCGACTCAAAGTTTAGCTCTATATCTGTAAAAGTGACTGAAATACAGCCATTTTTGTGTTTTCTAAGATTTCTGTCTGTTGTTTTGATCAGGCGGTGTGCGGATAACTTTTTAAAGCTACTAAAGGCTCCAGTATAGTCGGGCATACGTCAGTATGCGGAAGTCCGCACGTATCGGATTAGAGACGGTGGACACCCGCAGAGCATGTCCGTGTAAAGCTCCATTTTTACGACCACGTACACGTACTCAGTGTCACACAATAAACTGCCTGACGACGGACTGTTTTATATGCAACACCAATGCATTAAATTCCCCTTCTTCCTCCCTGGTCTGGTTTAATGACCTTTTCTTTTTTCTTTCTTTTTTTTTCCAAAAGGCAAGCCATCTCTTCCTTCTCATCCGTTGACACTATGACTGAAATGTTGAGAAATTAAGGTATTTGTCACGAGCAAATTAAAATCAAGACCAGCGTGGCTGCGGGAGGGTCTGGAGATTTCCTGGTGGGCTGGTCTGATGTGTGGGCTGCAGGGCCAGCGCTCCCTATTTATTTTATTTTTTTTACTTTTTTATTAACAACATATAAACACAGAACACCGCTGAAGGTAAACGCCCCTTGTCTGCAGAGCTAGTCTGCATCCGCTCAGGGTGGACACTCGAGTATGAAGTCTCAACCCTCTGTGGACGGTGCATGTTGAGTCCGCGCAGAAAAAGGTCTGCACGAGTATACTGGAGCCTTAACATACTGAACCTTCCCACTTTTTCCAAATATTTAAAGAGTAAAGTTGTAGGTGATAAAATACATATGAAGCTGATCCTGGTCTTGTTTAGTGTCAGTACTAATAATTTCACTTTCTAGTTTTTGTATTTCTTAAAACAATAGTTTCTTCCACTAATTGAGTCAAAAATAAGCAACGTGTCGACTTCCACTTCGGTGTGTGGCTGCATCTAGGCCTAAAAAGGTCACTGTATAAATAAAGGTTGAATGAATGAATGAATGAATGAAAAAAAAGGTCACCATTGAAAACTGGATTGCTATGTCAAAATTGAAAATTGCCACCAGCATTCTATAAGTGTGTGTGGGAGGACACCCCAATACTTTCAGGAAACTATGCTTTATAGTTTTTATATTGCTTAAAAGTATAGTTTCCTCAAACAATTGGGGTGGCTGAAGATGAATTTATGGGGGCCAGGGACACCACTGGCCACACACTGGCTCCTCAGTTGCTCCTGGTGATGGTTAAATTGCTCCCTCCACTCACCAGGATCCGTCACTCTGTGCTAGAGTTGCATTTGGGCCCAAAAAATTTGACCCCCTACATTTCTGAACCCCACCCAACCCGACAAATTAACAGTAATTACAGGTCAGAACCCGAAACATCTCCCGACATTTTTAGTTAACCTTTAAAGGTGTACTATGTAACTTTGTAGTGCAGTCTGTAACTTTTCTAACAATATATTTTTAACATATTTCTTCACTCTGTCACTATCTACTGACAGACTGATGTTAGACAAAGTAATCTCTGAAAAAAACTATAGTCCCCTTGCTTCTCTATCAGCATTTATAAAAACACTAAAAACACAGAGTGACCCGTCCTTAACCAGCCAATAAAAACAGAGTTTGTAACCAGCCAATAAAAACAGAGCTTGAATTTGAATCAGCCAATAAAAACAGAGCTTGAATTTGAATTTCAGCAGAGGGATCAGAATGCTTTGCCTGTTGAAAATTTTTCTAAGTTCTGCACTCTACAGAAAGTTACACATAGCACCTTTAACTGCTTATATAGTTATTAACGGTTGGCGGATGTGCTGAGGGGGCAGAAGATCAGAGTTGATGGGGTGTTTGTCCTTCATGGCCATCAAAGTGCATTAAATCCTTGCTTCTGCCTGCATTCTGCATTATTCAGAAACGGACCCTGCTCTGACATATCGGATATTTTGGGATCTCACCTGTTTGGGTCGGCGGCCACATGTGTCCACTGAGTGCAGCGACTGAATTTGGGCTTTTGATGGATAGCTGCCTGGCAGTAGTCCATCTGAAGCTTAACTGAACTTTTTTTTAAACTTCTTTCAAAGCTGGTCAGTGTGCGGTCAAATTCCGCGTGCGGCAGGTGAAAGTATGGCAAGTCATGTTGCCATATAATTGGATTGTTAGCCGCGCACGTCTGCAGACACAATGAAAAGCCTGACATGGGTCTGGCCCACACATTTAGCACATGATTATGGCCCAACCAGGCCCTAATCTGGGTCAGGCCTGACTCCGGGTTCAGATTAGAAATGACAGCTCTGCTCTGCCCTGCCTCAAACAAGAAAAACAAACCTCCCTCTGTTCTTCTCTACAGTGTAACTCATATATTGAATATATTGCACCAGAAACATCAAGGTGTACTTGCATTCTCTGTTCAATTACAATCCAGAAATACATTCCTCTCTAAAACTACATTCACTGTTCAAGTACCTCAGCAATGGGGGACATTGGCCAACTGCTGTTTTACCTGTATCTGAACACGAGTGGGCTGAATCATTTCGTTGGAAACTCTCTCCAGCTCGTTTCCTCGGCTGTCCTGGCCCGTTAGTCGAACACAGAAGGCCATTGAGGGAACAGAGTCCACCAAGCCCACAAACTCCTCCAGACTGTGGAATGGTGAAGAGAAAGAGTGGTTCAGCTTCACCTGCTGAAGGCTCTCCCCTTCGGCCCCCAGCAGTGTCACATGAAAAGACACATCCTCAGCTGAAGACACGCCTGTAACCGTCAGCACCAGAAACACTGGAGCCCCTGAACAGGATAGTTTATTGTCATGATATAGACTGACTCAAATGTCACTGATAGATCATAATATAAATAAAATCCTACCTCACCTGCAACAGGACTACCTTCCACTCGAGCCAGACCTGGATGTGTCTCATTCGTTACGGTGGCAAAGTAGTACAGGAAGTCTACACCGCTGTCTCCTGGTGGTGAAGATTAAAGGATCAATCTTGCTTAGAGTCATTTTCACAGTGAAGTGGTTATGTTGAAACTGTACATGTGTTTTCATTTACCCATCACGCTGAATGTGATGTGTCCATCACTCCTGGCCTGCAGAGTCCACTGACCGGGCTGGACAGGAGGCAGCAGGCTGATCCGATACAGACCCTGGAAATGCTCCAGCTCTGCTAGGGAGCCGTGCTCGCTCAGCAGAGACTGACTACGGCCTGACAGTTTGAAACAAAAAGTGAAAAGAAAAGAGAGAAAGATGTCATTAACAAGTGGTACGCTGATGTCCCCCCATCACTGAGAGATTTGAACAGTGAAAGTTTGTAGTTAAGGAGACATGTATCTTTCTGGACTGGAATTGAACAGGAAATGCAAGTAAACAATGTTTTTGGTGTAAGATGTTCAAGTGGGTAGAGTTACACTATGTATTGGAGTGGCAAATGGAGAGATCAATTTCATCCACCACTAGGTGTAATGGTGGAGCCAGTGGGCGTATAGTATAGATAGCATATAGTCTCCTCAAATTTTTTTGGGGGATTGCATCAGATTATTACCAGTGTCAGGACTGTGAACCTGCTTACAGTAAGGTGGTATGCTCTGATGGGCTGCAGCAGCTCTTTAAGGAGCATTTAGCTTTGGACTGGTCATTTGCTGATACACTTACTGGATTGACTGACAGTTTGCGTCGTGTATCCAACTCGTGGAAAGAAAAAAAAGAGAGCCGTTAAAAATTGGCTTGTACGACTTTATTCTCGTAATATTAAGACTTTATTCAACTTTATTCTCGTAATACTACAACTTTATTCTCATAATTTTATGGCTTTAATTTTGTTTTTCTTAGTATGGCAATGTATTACATGTATTTATTTTTTAGCATGGCCCTAAAGCTCCGTTGTAAGACACAGCCACACACCAAAGTGAAAGTTGGTTCTTCACATATTTTTCAAGTTATCCAGCTCACAAGTTTACATATATTCATGTATAGCAGCAGCCACCTTGGATTTTAATATGGCAGACCAGTTTTTGACAGTAACCTTTCTTACACCTAGATATAGCCACACACCAAAAAAGGAAGTCCGTACTTTACATATTTTTCAAGGTATCCTGCTCAAAATGCGGATGGACAAAAGGGCTTGTTTAATTAAAAGCAAAGAGGATCATTTTTACTTAAAGACAGAGTGATGCTTTGTAAAAATTAATTTAAATACTTTTAAATTCAAGCAAGTACAACTACAATATTTCTAGAGATGCTCTTATTCCTAAAACCACACATCCAGGCTGACAAAATATTTGGTTGTATAAACTGTAGAAAAGGTGTGCAGAGAACTGAAATCAATATAATAAAGCTGCTGCTAGTGGCTTCCAGAGCCATATAAAGTGAGAGTTGCGACACTCCCATAGAGTTCCATTGTAAGAATGGAATGCGGAAGTCACGTGGGTCATGGAGGGGGCGATTTGTTCCATGGCTCTGGGTAACAGTCTGAAGCTGCCTGCAGTAGCGCTCCGTCGCTGCCAGAGGGCGCAGCTCCACAAGGTTTACATAGCCGTTGTTTGGAACGATTGACCGCCTGTCGGCGGCCTGTCGGCGAGATCAAACAGTGTCGGAACTCTCTATATATATGGCTCTGGTGGCTTCCAATGGTCACCAGGGTAACCAGACACCTGTGTCTATCACTCCCTGACCAGAGCCATATAAAGTGAGAGTTGCGACACTCCCATAGAGTTCCATTGTAAGAATGGAATGCGGAAGTCACATGGGTCATGGAGAGACTGTCGGCGAGATCAAAGAGTGTCGGAACTCTCTATATATATGGCTCTGTCCCTGACAGCACTCCTAAAGAAGAGCTTGCTTGCAAAACTAAGGAAAGTTTCAGACAGCTGAAAAGTGAGTGTGTACCATCCGCACTCTAAAATTAACATTATGTGGTAAAATCTCCAAATACCATAGAGAAATCACATTCACCAGTTCAGTCATGTAAAGTCTAACTTTCCATGATCTGCTCAAACTTGGAATGAAGTTCCTACAATCAAACACTGCCTAAGCTGTGGAGGCTCTACTGTATTCTGAATCATGAGCATGTTACCTGAAGGACAGGTGAGGACACAGTCGGTCATGATGCCGGTGACGTGTAGAATGATGTTTGTTACTGAGCTGTCAACATTGAAGGAACGTTTGGACATTAACTCCTGATCACTCTCCATATGAAAAAGGGTTACCTGAGGAGAAAGGAGGATGGTACACATCTTTAGAGAGTAGCTGAAGCTGTAAATGGACACAACTCAAACTGATTATGTAGAAATGTTTAAATTATGGTAAACAAAAATGGAAGCAACAACAACAGCCATCATTTGAATATCATTCTAGCTCTGAAAACAAATAAAATGATTGAATGTACTCAGCTGTCCTGAGTTTGTCAAGTGGAAATACCCTCTGTTCATCCATCCATGCATGTTGTAATGATAACTTGAAAAATAAATAAGGTACTGACTTCTATTTTGGTGTGTGGCTGCATCTAGATAAATGAAAAGTTCCTTTTGAAAACTGGGTTGCCACATCAAAATTCAAGATGATTTGTCTGGAGCAGTGCAGGATGATGGATCCTGGAGGGTGGAGGGAGCAATTTTATCCACCACCAGGTGAAATGAAGGAGCCCTGGGGTGCAATGGTGGCCTTGACCCCTGTAGATTAATCTTTGACCACCCCAATCCTTTGGAGAAACTTAACTTTTCAGCAATATTCAAGGATTCATCCATCTCCATCCATCCATCCATCTTCTTCCGCTTATCCGGGGTCGGGTCGCGGGGGTAGCAGCCTAAGTAGGGAGGCCCAGACTTCCCTCTCCCCAGCCACTTGGAGCAGTTCCTCCGGGGGAATCCCAAGGCGTTCCCAGGCCAGCCGAGAAACATAGTCCCTCCAGCGCGTCCTGGGTCTTCCTCTGGGTCTCCTCCCGGTGGGACGTGCCCGGAACACCTCACCAGGGAGGCGTCCAGGAGGCATCCTAACCAGATGCCCGAGCCACCTCAACTGGCTCCTCTCGATGTGGAGAAGCAGCGGCTCTACTCCGAGTCCCTCCCGGATGACTGAGCTTCTCACCCTATCTCTAAGGGAGAGTCCAGCCACCCTGCGGAGAAAACTCATTTCAGCCGCTTGTATCCGAGATCTTGTTCTTTCGGTCATAACCCAAAGCTCATGACCATAGATGAGGGTGGGAACGTAGATCGATCGGTAAATTGAGAGCTTTGCCTTTTGACTCAGCTCTCTCTTCACCACGACAGACCGGTACAGCGCCCGCTTCACTGCGGACGCTGCACCTATCCGCCTATCGATCTCACGCTCCAGTTTTCCCTCATTCGTGAACAAGATCCCGAGATACTTAAACTCCTCCACTTGGGGCAGGACCTCCTCCCCGACCCGGAGAGGGCATGCTACCCTTTTCCGGCTCAAGACCATGGCCTCGGATTTGGAGGAACTGATCCTCATCCCGGCCGCATCACACTCGGCTGCAAACCGCTCCAGTGAAAGTTGTAAATCACGAACTGATGAAGCCAGTAGGACCACATCATCTGCAAAAAACAGAGAAGCGATTCTAAGGTCACCAAAACGGATCCTCTCAACACCTTGGCTGCGCCTAGAAATTCTGTCCATAAAAGTTATGAACAGAATCGGTGACAAAGGGCAACCTTGGCGGAGTCCACGCACTTTCAGGAAGCAAACTAGTGACAGAATAATGAAGTGCCATGATTGATTCAGCTTGCTGAGTGCCAGATCGGTTTATTGGGTGGGAGGAGTGGTACCAGATTGTGTAAGTTACTGTGATGAGCTGTTATTGTCTTTGTGTGAGAGCTAAAACTAGAACAGTGATACAATACAACGTAAATGGAAGTGGAAAGATATTGCTTTTTATTGCTGTCATGTCACTGTTTTGTTTCTTTACCAGTAAATATGTGCATACGTTGTAAAAGGGGGCAATGGTCATATTTAGAAAGCCTGAACAATTAGGATTTTTGTTGTCACCTGCCACCATGAAATCCTGTTAGGCGACTTATGTTCACTTGTCTGTCTCTGTGTTAGCAAAATATCTCATGAACCACTGACTGGATCTAAATGAGACTCTTAGCATTTCAAGATGGCCACCACAGCTAATGAACTTTAGCAGACACAAAAATGTATTTAATTTCTTTAGTTTAACTAATATTGAGGTAAATTTTGACGTTAGTAGCTCAGTACCATCTGTATCACATACACGAGCGCTAAAAGATTGCACACAATCTTTAAGTTCATGGCAAAAACCAATGCAGAGATGTTCCTGTTTTTAGTATTTCACATTGCTTTGTAATGTAACTGTTTTTATTATTATTATTATATACTATATATATGTATACTGTGTATATATACTATATATATGTATACTGTGTATATATATATAT
>JBBPBX010030334.1:0-14251 GCA_038048925.1 Garcialebias charrua
TACTACAACTTAGAATTTTTGTTATGTTACATTTAAACTCTTTGTCAGACTTTAGGTATTTATTTCTAGGAAGCTTACTATGTAGTTTGATTTACAGATCAGAGCCTACAGTTACCTGAGGGATTCTCTGCATTTTCCCCTCCCTCATCCACATACACTGCAAAGGTGTAGTATATTTTTATTACATATTTTAAACATATTGAGTAAAATACTTCAACCCCTAGGTATGATGTACAACAAACAGATGTAATAACTTAGAGCTTGCTATTTTCACTATTTTTGAAAGTTTTTATATCAAGAAGTCTTAAAGAAAGAAAGAAAGAAAGAAAGAAAGAAAGAAAAGAAAGAGAAAGAAAGAGAATCAATATATCTATCAATCCATGGGTTAAAGCACATAAACCTTTATTTATTTGTTGTTCAGGTGGTTGCAGTCTGTGGATGCCAAACCTGGGCTCAACACAATGATGTTGGACATGTTGCAGAGGAGATGTGAAGAGGACCCTGTTAAATATGGCTCTGTGGTCCTCATGTTGGATGCCATGGCCATCAAGAAACATGTCCAGTATAATCCCTGTACCCAGAAAATGTCTGGATATGTGGATATGGGTGATGGCATGGATGAGACTGATGTAGCCACGGAGGTGCTTGTTTTTATGGTGGTTGGTCTACAGGGTCATTGGAAAGCTCCAGTCGCCTATTACCTCACAAAGTCTCTATCACCAGACACACAAAAGGTCCTGGTTGTCCATGCTCTGGAGCTTCCTAGCCCCAATTGCAGGGAGGGTAGTGAAAGGACCTGGAGGGTTTAGATTACTTTTTCAGGTCTTATAAAAAAAGGTTAGTTCACAACTGTTTACATGCACAGCACTCAAAAATAATAAAAAAAATAGTTGCTGTAGCATTGTACACAAGACTCTGTATTGTATGCTGTGTTTGAGTGAGAGAGTAAAATAAATTCAAATGAACAATCAAACTAGTTTTTTTAATTTAAAAATGTATACATTTATTAATATCCCATATGTGTATATTTGTTAAAGAGCATAAAACAAAGTATTTAAGCATGAAAGCACATACTTTTATTGAGTAGCAGTGTCACACGTCATAACCACATCTCTGACGTTTATAACAAACAAAACCGTGTGAAAATCGGGTAAGAATTCGTGAAGTTATGATTGTTTTTAGTGGAGCATACAGCTTCTTCAATACAAATAAATGCGCTGGGAGCGCGAAACACACCCATCCAAGATGGCGGCTGCACCAGTCCGTAGGGTATCTAGTGTTTATATAATATCTATGGCTCAGACCAGCTCGTCTCAGCCGTCTGAGGAAGTAGAGTCTCTGATGACCTTTCTTGATCAGGCTGGTGGTGTTGTTGCTCCAGCTGATGTTATCATTCAAGTGCACACCCAAGTATTTGTAGGTGGAGACCACTTCCACTGCAGATCCTCTTCTGTTCAGTGGGGTGTGGGTGAGTTTGTTCCTGTGAAGTGGATACATGTTTTTTTTAAATCTATTATAAAAAGCAGTGTTTGAGTTGTTACACTGTTTAATATATAATTGCCAGATTCACTCACATGTTGTCACAACTGATGGTAAGGCTGGTGCACCTCTCTTAAGACCCTACCGACTCTGGTTTCTCCAGCATGTATCCCAATAGATGACAAGTATCCCGTCATAAATTTCCGTCCGTAGGATGGTCCTGTCAAACACACACACAAATGTAAAATGTTATCTGATGTACTGCGGTCAAACCAGTCAACATTAGCTCTCTCTTAAAGATTTGTGTGGCTCATACATGGTGCATTACAATAAGAGAAACAGAAAGTGCCCCTGCAGTCAAGAAACAATGAGAGAAAATGAGATTCATATTTATAAACAATATACAATTATGCCATACTTATTACTTTCACATACCTATAATATATCAAGAATAAATATGTCACAGTTTTAGATTTTGTATAAAAGAGCAAGTCAAAGTGCCTCTTTCAGTTTGCTTTTCTATGACCTCTATTCAAAATTCATATTTCATGTTCAGTGTTACAAAGAAGAAGTTAATATTTATTTGTTTGATGGCTGTTACTATTTTTTCCTGAAAAGGTGCTTACGATCGAGATGTATATATATATATATATATATATATATATATATATATATATATATATATATATATATATTATATATATATATACTGTATATATAAACACCTTTTCAGGAAAAAATAGTAACAGCCATCAAACAAATAAATATTAACTTCTTCTTTGTAACACTGAACATGAAATATGAATTTTGAATAGAGGTCATATATATGTGTGTGTGTGTGTGTGTATGTATGTGTGTAAGCATATATACACACACACTTTTGTTTAATCAATCAACATTTTCAATAGAAGTTATAGATAAGCAAACTGAAATTAGCATTTTGAAGTACTTTGAATTGCTGTTTACCCCAAAATCTAAATTAAAACTATGACATATTTATTCTGGATGTATTATAGGTACGTGAAGGTAATAGGTACGAGATAAATGTAAATGTCTAATAATTATGCCTCTCTCATTATTTTATATATTTTTTGGCCTGCAAGAGGACCCCTGCTGGTCCATTACTGTAACGCACCATGTTTACACACAATTCCTAGAGAAAGCTAACGTCAGCTAGCTTGTATTTACAAGTTTCGCTCATTTTATCGCAGTATATTGTCCATAAACTTTGATACATACTTGGTAAACTGAAGAAAGTACAGAACGTTCCAAATCAGCGTCCAACACGTTGTTGTGTCTTTACAAGTTGTGCTCCTTACAAAACCTTCTGACACTCATTACCGAGTAATGTGGAGCTCCATGGCGACGCAAAACATTACTGATTTCAGAGTGTGGTTTTCCTCTCTCAAACAGTTCGATAATCAATTCAGAAAACGGTTCAAGTGCAGCCATTGCCTATTATTTAGGAATGGTTTGTTTTTATGCCGTCTTTCTTCTCCGCTGTTATTCTTTGGCGACTTCCGGTACGTCATTTCCGGTATCGCTACAAATTAAAAGAACAACTGTACTTACGCAAAAACCAAATCGCACCCTTTTTTTATATTTGCAATTTCTGTTTTTCTAATTTCGTTTTAAAAACGAAATAACGAAAAAACCGTTTAAAAACCGTTTTTGTAATTTCGTTTTAAAACGAAATTACCAAATAACTAGCCTGGTTGAACCAGACCCTGTCCTTCACTTTGCTTCGGACTAGGAAATGAGAATTGAGCGGAGCTGTGCAGGAATGGCGAGGGCCAGGCTACCAAATAACCAAAGCTTGTTCGGTTATTTGGTTTTTATTTTGAAACGGAATAACGAAAGAACGAACCATACACGGATTGAGGGAGTACTGTAGTGATAATGTTTTTGTTTCTGTTCGCAAAATGTCTCATAAACCACTAGACTGATTGCAATTATTTGATGTACATCAACAGCTGATTAAATCTTGGTGTCAACTCTATTCAAGATGGCCACCACAGCAAATCAATCTTATCAAATACAATATACAGTAGCCATATCTCAGTGGATTATACAAAAACGTAGCTGAAATTTTCTGATGCAGCTAAAAAAAATCCCTAACTACACATGTCAAGTGCTAACAGATCGTGTAAGGTTTCATAAAACTGCCTGAGACTGGTAAACATAACAACAATGGATAATCATCCTCTACAAAGTTTAACCAAAGCCGCTTTAACTTTGTTTGTTTTCATCATAAAATGAACCTAGTTCAAAATTCTGGCATGAAAGATGGCGAGGGATATGTATTACCATAGGTTTAGATTTATTTTTTCTTCTTTTATATTTTTCCAGAAAAAATTAATATTTTGGTCTTGAGCAGCTTTTTCTGTGAAGTTTTGAACCTTCCATATTATGTACATTAAAACGACTACAACACATTGTGCCCTCACTGAGGACAAAGAGGAATTAATTTCCACTGTGTTCACGTGGGGCCCAATTCCATCCTTCTCCATTTTCCTTCAACCTTCCTCACCCCTGCTTTTTATTTGGTTCTCATTATAAACTCATCAACAAGATAAGATCCAATAAGCAGCTGGTATGGATGAAAAATACAGTAGCTGCTTTGATGTTTAAACTATTTTGCCGTTAATGCTTGTTTATCTGAAGAACTAAAGCTGGACAGAATCCCTTTAAAACGATTTGGAAAGCCTCAATTATCTGAGGGGAATTTAGAGGTTTAGATTTTCATCTAGCTTTTTTTTTTAAATCTAACGTAATTCTTGTTTCAGATTTTTCTCATCATTGTTTTTCATAATAAAAGTATTACAGAAACGACAACAATACACATTGAAAACGTAAGTCCTGAGTGTGTGACGTGGTGTAAAACGCAGGCGTTTTCATCCCTGCAGATCTGATGGTTTTTGGAGTCTTTGTGCTCAAGCTGTTTGATGAACCTGATCGGGATTTGCCTTTTTATCCCTAAATAGAACCTGTTTCTATACACTGGCTTGTCAACATCAGCAATACACACACATACACACACATGAACGTTACGCTGAGCTGGTTTAGCTTTCTTCTGTGATCATATCAGCTCATTTACCTGTGAGACTCACTGTCCCAGAGCCAATTATCTCCTCTTATCTGTGTACAGTTTACTTCAGTGTGTGCGCTCAATCCATACTACGTGTGCGACACACTTTTTTCCCTCTTGCCTCGTGCACAGGGGACCTGTGTGATTGGCAGGTGCGAGTGTGAGAAAGTTCTCCTTCAGAAAGCCTACCTGGATCAGTTTCAGGGCTGCATCATGGGGTGGAGGAGGGAGCACACATCACTGTGGCCAACCTCAGTGTGTTTTGAGCTGAAAGACTGGCTTTATCTGGCCATCTCTGGGAGAGAGGGAGAGCGATCCTCCTGCCCCAGGTGAGGGGATCAACAGGTGAGCTCAGTCATTATGAGGAAAGGTGAGCTCTTTGCATCCCCTCCACTCCCTCACTTGTCTTTTCACCCACTAATCTCTTCAGGGAAATGTGTGTCTGCATTTGCCTTTGAATGTGAGCATAGTTGTAATTCGTTTAGTTTATTTTCCCCTCTCAGGCAGCCGCACCAGTGTATACCTCCAAGTCTCCTTCCTTTGTCTGGTTTTGTATGTTAAAATCCAGATTTCAGCTCTGCCTCCAGGTCATAGGTGATCGTATATGTAGTCTGAGGATGGTGACTGTGGTTTGAACTCAGAAACGCAGACAGTCAGACAATCTTCTCAGTCTAGAAGGTTTTAGCTGCTCTGCAGAGATTAGACAAGTTCAAAGACTTAATAAGTGGAAAGTTGTTTCTTAAAGCGCCGTCTCTTTTGGTTTTGACTCATTTCGGAGCCCTAAACCTCACCGGGGCTCTGAGTTTGTTTCTGATGAGTCGGTTTATTAGACAGGATAAAAATAAAATTCAGATTCTGAAAGAAGGCAGTAAAAGGTACAGAGGAGGACAGCTGGGAGTCTTGTAGAATAAGAAAAGCTTGTTTATCTACAGCAGTGGTTCCAAACTTGGGGGGGAGGGCAACATTAAAATAAAAGCACACTAAAATGCTTATTAAATTGCAATAAAAGTATTGATTTGCATCAGACATATTGATACATAAAGAGCCACTTTTTACAAATTGTTTCATTTTCCTATGATTCAAAGAGTTGATAATAAATGAACACCTCGTTACTCTTGCCGCGTCGCCATTGATAAGTGCGGCTCTTCTCGGCTCTTCTCAGCTGTAGGTGATTAACCACCTCAGTGGGGGCTGACCTGTTTCCCTGCTCTGTGGGTGGGATCATCAATGCAACATGGACAGGATCATAACTGGTCTTTTTGTGTGTGTTCGAGCCACTCTGCCCGTTGTCCTTAGTCGCCCTATAATCTGACTTGAATTTCGTTAGCTTATCTCAACACTGTTTATAAGTCCGGGTGTAGCCATGCTGCGCCATCATCTCTAATATCTCTTTGTAAATGGGCTCATTTCTTGTGGCGCTGTCCATAAATGGTAAATGGACTGTACTTGTATAGCGCCTTTCTATCTGATCAAGATCCTCAAAGCACTTTACACTACAATCTGTGCCCTCATTTACCCATTCATACATTCATACATTGTTCATACATTCATACAGCACTCTACTATATCTTTACAAAGACTAATCAGTGCTTTATCACATTCATACACCGATGGGACACATCGGAGGCAATGAGGGGTTCAGCGTCTTGCCAAGGGACACTTGGAGGTGGGGAGACCCTTAACCGGTGATGGGTTGAGCATAGCCGATGGGAGTTGAAACAGTGCCAAAGCACCATCCGACACATATTTGGTTAAAACACATTTGCTGGCCAACATCACTCTTTACAAAGTGACTAACACACAAGTGCAGCATACTTTGTCAAACCGTAGGAGCAAACTCTGTCAGTCACAAAAATGTCAGATATTCAAAAAAAAAAAATCTCATTGTTGCCACCAAGAGGACATTATCTTCCATAGTTCGGATGTTTATAGTTATTAAATGAATCAAGCATGAGACATTGGTATGATTTCGTGTGTAGTGAACATGCTGTAAGGAGTATTTGCCCACATTTATTTTCTCTGCTGGGTGAGGGAGGAGAACTGGTTTTGAAATGATCATCCAAAGACTTGCTTTGTGTTTTGGGTGCGATTCACATTCGATCAAGGCTTTTGAAACACCATTTAGTGACCAGACTGACGTAGAACGACTGCTGTTTATGTTTATGTAAAGATAAATGACACACAAAAACTCCCCCCCATAAATTACTAAATAATTTTTAATTTAATTTAATTTTCTGCTGTTCATGCTGCATGTGTTTGTACTGTATGTAAAAGTTACCAGTTTTCTGTGAGTGAAGGTGCTCTTTGATTTGATTTGTATTTCTTAGTTCATATCTTAGATCTTATTACCGTTTGTCTTTACAATTTATACTTTTGTAGGATGTAACTGGGACACTGTGCACACAATTTCATTGCACCACATGTACCACATGAAGTGCGAACGACAATAAAGAAACATTGACCTTGATCTTGACCTTTGGGGAATAAATGTTGGGAACTGATCAGTAGACTGTGTGCAAAGTTAAAAAATATTTTTTTATTTTTTTACTTTTTGTTACCCAGAAGTAATTTATCTCTCTGTTAAAATGACCTGTAATGCATGTCCCTTAGTATTACTGTTGAAATGAAGTACCAGTAAGTGTTATTCATTTTTCAATCATTTTTTCCTGTTAAGTAGTAAAACTCACTTCACATGGCCAGGATTGTAAATGTTTTTGAGCAGCTCTGATGCCCAGCATAACATATGTACAGAAATGTGTTTTTACGGCATGCTGGTGATAAACGTATCTCAGTGTTTGCTTAGATATGAGTCACGTTTTTTATTATCTCTCACCTAGCTGAGTGCCTTTTCACATAAATGGCGCTAAGAGCATACATGCAAATCAGCCTAGCTTAAATCATATTTTAGAGCTGGTATGGCTGTTAAAAGTGTCTTTTTGTGAGCAATATCAGAGGGGGTTACTGTTATTGGCTTACAGTACATGTTGGCTGTGAAAACCACATTACTGTATTAGTTATTTTTGACTTTGAGGTGAAGTACCAATAAATACGTTTTAAACTTATTTATTGGTACTTCACCTCAAAGTCAAAAATAGCTAATAATCTGGTTAAAAGTAAAATAAAAAAAATAAAAAAATAGATATGTCAAGGTCAAGGTGTCTTTATTGTCATTCACATCACATGTGGTACATGAGGTGGAACGAAACTATGTACACATGGTCCCAGTTACATCCAACAAAAATACAAATTGTAAAGAAAAACGGTAATAAGATCTAAGATATGAACTAAGAAATACGCTAAACTAAAAATACACTAAGCACTAATGGTAAAAAAAACAATACGCCGAACAACAGCAGCACGAACATGAGTCTGTGTGAGCAGATGAGTACAAATGAACAGCAGCATTCAATAATCAGCAGCATGAGATCAGCAACATGGATAGTCAGCAGCACATATCAACAACCAAGTGGCATTACAGTGATTATCTCTGATTTTTTTTTTCACAGTAATTTTCACAGTAGTAATCCAAGATTATGATTCATGAGTCTAACAGCTTCAGGGTAGAAGCTGTTCCTCAGTCTAGTGGTTCTACACTTAATGCTCCTCAAACTTCTGCTTGAGGGGAGCGGGGCAAAAAGTGTGTGTGCTGGATGAGTGGGGTCCTTCATGATGCAGGTGGCCCTCTTCCTGCATCTGGAGGTGTAGATGTCTGTGATGGTGGGGAGGCTGACTCCAACAGACTTCTGTGCATCTTTGTAAATGACAGTTTAGCTGAATTGTCCAATTCTTGTGTAAGTTTTCCCCTCCATTGTAATTTCTTTTGTCAAGTGACCCTTTTACAATCTGCATCAGGATTTGTTCACTTAAAGTTACAGAATTATTTTTAATAATTACAAAATTAAATGATACAGTGTAATACAGTATGAACATATAAAATATAATACAATATGCAATCCATCCATCCATCCATCCATCCATCATTTTCCAGCTTGTTCTGGTCACAGAGGCAGCAACTTGAGCAGGGAGGCCCGAGCTTTTCATAGTCAACTCTCCTGAATTTTAGGAGGATTCCAGGGTGTCCCAGAAAAGTCAAGAGACTGTCTCTCCAGCATTTCCTACATCTGCCTGGGACCCCTCCTTATGGAGGCGTCTAGGGGTCATCCTCACCAGATGCCCGAACCACCTGAACTGGCTCCTTTTGCTGTGGAGGAGCAGCGATTCTACTTCAAGTATCTTCTGTATAACTGAATTCCTCACCCTACCGCTAAAGGAGAGTCCAGCTACCTTGTGGAGAAAACTCATTTTGCCTGCTTGTAGCCGCAATCTCGTTCTTTTGGTCACTACCCAGAGTGTGTGTCCATAAGTGAGAGTAGAACTGTAGACCGTTTGTTAAACAAAGAGCCCTCATCACCTCAGTGGACCGGCACAGAGCGCACAATTCTGCAAAACCTGCACGATTCATTTGCCAATTTCACTCTCCATTCTTCCTTCACTTGTGAACAGACCCCAAGATACCTGAACTCCTCCTCTTGAGGCAGAACCTCACTCCAATGGAGAGGGCCATCCACCGTTTTCTGACTGAAGGACCACGGCCTCAGATTTAGAGGCGCTGATCCTCATCCCAACTGCTTCACACACAGAAACAACATACTCCAATGTTCATGAACAAATAAAACACTGGAACAATTTTACACAACCCAAGCTTGATCTACCTGTAAAATACAGTGCACAATTCCCATTTAAAAAGTCTATTAAACCAAATTAAATAATGACAATATCTGTGAGCACACACACCCATTCTGTTTTTACATAGATAGTAAAGCCTTTGAGAATTTCAACTGAATAAATATGCAATTAATTATATAAATATAAAAGACATATAGTCATTATGAAGCTGCCATTCTACTATTTAATTATTTCAACAAAATACTCTCATTTCCTAAAAAATGTATAAATCACAAATGACTATGGAAACGATTTATTTAAGCTCCTTTTTACTGAAGAAACACAAAAAGCTGTGTAGTAAAAAGGTGCACGGCTTTGTCTCCTAAACAAACACGAGATGAGAAAAAGGCTCTTTAGATGTGAAATGAAACGAAGCACTTTCTTCTCACAGCAACATGCAAAGTGATGTCTTCATGCAAATGTTTGACTGTGAACTGCCCAGACTTCCCATTATGACTCTGAACGTGTCCCCTCATTCTCATTGAATTGAACTGGCTCAAACCGAAAGGGGAGGAAAACCTTCTCTGAGGAGAAATGTACCATAGAAGAGTAGTAAAATGATGTGTAAACAATAGATTTTTTTTAACCAGCTCCTCAAACAGACACATATTTCAAAAGTTATTTTATAACCCTTGGAAAATATATTTTAATTTGAAAGTGATCACAGTTGTTAGTGTTAAAATGGTAATCAAAATTAATAAAATAATACATTTATAAAGGAGGGACTAGTCAACACAGGACTGCAGCCATTACAGGGGGTCCCCGACTTCCGAGCTCACTAACGAACAGTAAATTTGTAAAGAACATACAGAAAATACAGCACTTTTATGTGTTTTTAGATGAAAGTGTGTTAGCTAACCATTTGTAAACAAGTTTCTGAGCATGTTTATGAACTAGTATGAACATTTGTGATGAAAAACGAGTGTTCGTAGTAGCGCTAGCATAAATTTTCCAACTTACGACCGAAAATCCGGACTTACGAGAACACGTGTTTTGTGTTCCGACGTACGAGATTTTCGTCTTACGAGATAGTCGTAGGAATGGAACTCGCTCGTAAGTCGGGGACCCCCTGTTATATCTATAAAGTTTATTATTAGATACCATCCATTATCTTTAGCCGCTTCTCCCTTTCTGGGTCACTGGTGTCCATACCCAGCTATCACTAAGAGGCGGGGTACACCCTGGACAGGTCTCCAGTCCATCACAGGGACACATGGAGACAAACGAGACAAACATTCACTCTGTCATTCACACCTAGACAATTTACCAATCAGCCTAACATGCATGTTTTTGATCTGTGGGAGGAAACCGGAGTACCCAGAGAAAACCCACGCATGCACAGAGAGAACATGCAAACTCCACCCAGAAAGGCACCCGGCCGGGATCTGAACTGGGGCGACCCGCTCGTTGAGAGGCCACCCATTATTAGATGCCACAGTTTAGATTTTAATTAAGAATTTATTTTTTTTATGTTAATGCAGACAGCTTAAAGCTTTAATTGAATGTTTTTATTTTTTGTTTACTATGATAACAGCAGCTAATCACACCTTTTAGAGCTAAATGTCTCAGGTCTGTTTTTACCTTGTTTTTCACATGACAATCACCAGAGTGAACACAAGGAACGTTTGGTAGAAACACTGCCAAAAAGCACTTTGATTTCTTACAAAAGAGGTGCAGGCACCCATCATTTTCACAAACCAGAGTGAACATTGAAAAAAAAAAGTTGTTTTTATAAATTGATTAAAATAACACGAGCAGGGAAAAAAACATGGCTGTTTTTTTTTTCTGAACTGCTGCATGTTCTTTGCTTTTGAAGCAAAAGGACAAACAACTTGAGCTTAAAACGGCTTAATTTTTGTTCTTTGTGAATTCATCGGACAAATATGTGGTAAGACCATGGTTTTACTGCTTTTCACCGTCCAACAAACATCTGTCAGACCTGCAGGTTGCTTCAACGTAGAGATATAACAGCAGGACGTGTAGTTTGCGTGATGACGGTCATTCATTGATTTTCTTTTGGCTTTATTGCCTTTTACCTCCACTCTTTGTACTTGATCATAAATTTATATAACACAGTGTGAATAAAAATAAAGAAAAGGACAAAAGGAGGGTAAAAGAAGTGTCGGGTATAAATAAAAACATAAACAGGAGATGAACAGTAGGCAGTAAAGACCCGACCTGAGAGATGCATAATGTTTTAGTTGATTATCTATACGTGTTCAGCTAATAGCTTAATATTGGTCCTAAAATACAGTTTCATTGCTGTGAAACTGTTATGTTTAATGTATTTCAGATGCCCAACTACTGGTAAATAAATGGGAAGAGATTGTATATTTTTTTATAAGCTGCTGGTAACGATGAGCGGCTCATTATGAGCTTAAAGATCAACACAAAAAGGATCAAATTAAAAATAATTTCTTTGCTTAGTTGCCAACACATCACTGTTTCATCTTTTGGGTTCAGGAGCCTTTTAAGACCCTAATAATTTATATGTCAGAGTTAAGAGTAGGGATGAGCATTTAAAGCGTCTGTGACATGATTTTGTAACAATGCATAAAATTGCCCAACATAATATCTTGTATCATTCAGCTATGTTCGTTTTTGCAAACAAAATGATAAATCAATTTAATCTTGATTTAAAAGTGATTTTAAACTTCGCGCCGTGTTTATTCACGGGAAATCCGATTGCACGCAAATGCAACATCTGTGACGTAGTATCGGGCAGAGGGCTCTGGTATGCTTTTACATATTAATGGCGGACAATTTATCTTACAAAAAGATCTGAAGCTCTTGGCCCTGACCTCTCTAAATAGTTTTAAGAATCTTTTGGAATCCTGGCAAAAACCAATGCAGATATGTTCTTGTTTTTGATTTTGTACATCTACCTTGTGGTGTTTTGCTAGTTTTGATACTTTGCATTTCACTTTGTATTTCTCTCATGTTTTTCTGTTGTTTGTTGTTTTAGGAAATTCTATCATTGTTGTTCATCATTCTTTAGTTTGTAGCAGGTCGCTTTTGTAAATGAGCCCTCGAGGCTCAATGAGATTTACCTGACTAAATAAAGGTTGAATGAATGAATGAAAAAATGGCGGACAATTTAAAACCCGACGAATTTAGCAATCTAAGTGAAGATTTGAGCTATTTGTCTTCAGTTTGGGAAGCAGAAAGTTAGATGAACAAGAAACAGCAGGTTCTAATTTAGGTCTGCACCCGTATTTATTTGAGTTTTACCTTTTCAGGAAGCGAGGGAGCTCCGAGGGGGGGCAGCTTTATTTATTCCATTCTTGACGAAGTATTTCATCTTTTGGGAAAGTGAAAAGGCTCACTTGTTCACTGATGATATTAGAACACCCAAATGCGACACAACGTAACGGCATTTTTCAAGTAAAAAAAAAAAAAGGCGATCTGCAGACAGACGCAGACTGCCTCTGCCCGATACTACGTCACAGATGTTGCATTCGCGTGTAATCGGATTTCCCGTGAATAAACACGGCGCAAAGTTTAAAATCACTTTTAAATCAAAATTAAATTGATTTATCATTTTGTTTGCAAAAACGAACATAGCTGAATGATACAAGATATTTATGTTGGGCAATTTTATGCATTGTTACAAAATCATGTCACAGACGCTTTAAGGCAAAACACTTTTGAGTTTGTTTGTAATTATTTGAATTTTCGGTGTGCAGGCCTCACACCTCTTTCATTCTTTATCCAAGCAGGGCTAATTAATTTAACCCAACAACAAACCAGTTATAAGCAGATAAAGAAAATAATTATGATAGGGCTTTTACTTGTTTCATGTTGCTTCAGAAATGCCCACAAGCTTTTTATTTGCAATGAATTAAAGTTTAATCATCTTTAGCCCTGTAGCTGAAAAACTTAATGAGACAGAGGCTTCAGGTACAGAGACATGCGCTGCTGCTAACTCTGCTAGACTAGAGTCTTAAATTGCCTCATGTTCACCTGCTCAGTGGGTCAACACATAACATATTTATTCTTACAGTAAAGCTGAACTCACCTGTGACTAGTTACTTTTCACTTCTTTCCTTTCAGTATAAACAATGGTGGTGGACAGAAGCTTAAGCGTTTAAAATTTTTTTTTATTTATTTTGTTGGTATTGGTCAAAGTTTTGTGTCAATAAAACCTATTGACTGGAAAGACACCGCTGGGAAACAACTTGGTCAGGATACCCAAATTCTTAACTAAATTTTCTATATTCGGAAATTACAGCCCATTTATGACAGTTAAGAAAAAATAACAGCAAAATGTCCTCAGAAAAAAGGCTGGATTGAAACTGAGCTGCCAAAGGAAGACTTTAAAGGGGACCTCAGATGTGTTTTTAAAATTTTTATGGTATTTCTGTGAGATATCCAGACCCTATTCCTTCAATTTAATGCACAAAATAATTATTAGATAATCAATTATACCCTTTTTAATTCTGCCATTTTTAACTTTCGTTTTGAACGACCGGTTCTGATAGAAGTTCTGAAGTCCACGCCCTTCAAAGATCTGTTTACGCCCTCTGTAACAGCCAGTATCTGTAATGTGTTGTTGTTTTAAAATTAGCTCTTTTTTTATTACTCATTTGACTTACTGTTAGTGCTAGCTTAAGATAACTTACCGAAACCCGTCTGAGCGCGCCGCAATTTGCTGCTCCTTTTAGCATTAGACCTCCCGAATCCGATGCTAATGTTAGCTTGTTCCTCTTCCGGTGTTTGCCAGCTCCGCTCGTTGCACGCGGCGATTTTGGGAGTTATCGCTGTTCCAGTCAAGACAACACAAAGTTCACCAAGTGTCTCCCGTAAATTAATCCATAAGGAGAAGGTCCTCGCTGCTGTGAGGCTGCTGGGACGCTGCAACGAGGCTGTACAATTGAAGCTCCGCTCCATCGCGCCAGAAGAGGGTCCCGTTGCCGCCGGTCCCTATGCCGGGAGTCCGCTCGTTTAATTTTTGCCGGT
>JBBPBX010030334.1:14979-35254 GCA_038048925.1 Garcialebias charrua
GAGGGTCCCGTTGCCGCCGGTCCCTATGCCGGGAGTCCGCTCGTTTAATTTTTGCCGGCTGCGCGTTGGGAGCGATCGCAAATACACTAAAAATTGAACTAAAACATAAAAATAACAATTATACTTTATTTATAAAGCCATTTAAAAAAACCACAGCTGCAACAAAGTGCTGTACACATGAAATTAAGAACATATAAACAAAAGATGAGATGAAATCATGAAAAACAACAGTCATGTGTTTAATACAGAAGTGGGTTGAGCCTAACCAGGGGTTGCTAGGTGAGGGGCTGGACTCAGGTTTGAGGTGATTGGCTGCGGGTTGTGACGTCAATAACCGCAGGAAGTGTGAATCCAGGTGTATTTATCAAAAATAAATAAATCTACTTAGAGTAAATAAACCACTGGGTGCATTTTTTTGGCCTTAGGACTGTTTTTTTATGAAGTAAATACCCAAAGTTTAGTAAAAAAAACATTAAAAAGTGAATTTTGAATCTGTGGTCCCCTTTAAAAGACCTTCATAAAATGTAAAAAAAAAATTGTTCATGACCAATTTAAAATATCACAAATTTTAAAAATAGGCATAAATAGAAACCTTTGCACAGTGAGCTTCCTAAAAACTACTACCGTATTTTCCGGTGTATAGGTCGCACCTTTTTATGGTTTTTTCAAGGCCTGCGACCTATACACAGGTGCGACCTATATATGGCTTGTTATCACTTTCGGCTAAATAAATTTTTTAATCCAGCTCATTTCACAATTACGTTCATTTATTAAGGAAAAGTTCAGCTCAGACACATATTTGCTATAATTTTTATCAAACAAATAATTGTTTTTAAGTGTTAATCTTCTTAAAAGCCTTGCTGTGCGCTCCTGTGGCAGACATTTGCAGCAGAGCTAAACGTAGGTGCGACCTATACACCGGTGCGACCTATCTAGGGATTTTTCCAATCTATTGGTGATAATTGGATGGTGCGACCTATACACCGGTGCGACCTATACACCAGAAAATACGGTACATACCTACATGTATGTAGTAGTTTTTAGGAAGCTCACAAACATCAGTCATTTTTTTTTAATAAGCATGTGAACTCATGATAGCCAATCTGCAAATCTTCTATTTAGACCCTAACTACAGTAGTCCCTCGATTATTGTGGGGGTTACGTTCCAGACACCCCCATGATAGGTGATAAACTGCAAAGTAGGAACGCTATATTTATTTTAGTATTTATATATTTTAAGGCTTTATAAACATGCACTTCCTACACTCTTGCAGTGTTCTAAACTCTTAAACCTACGTAATTTTAACCACACACATATTTGTACTGTATATATGGGAGTGGGGCACAGAGGTTGGAGAAGTCGGGCCTGTGATCGGAAGGTCGCTGGTTCGATTCCTTAAGCCGACAACATCAAAATGTGGGTAGGAAAGGTGAAACACCCACACATGCCTCCACCCTCATTTGCCCCACTCTGGGCCCTTGAGCAAGGCCCTTAATCCACCCGCCCACCACCGTCTGCTCCCAAAACAGGTCTCTCTTGAAAATGAGTCCTCGTGACTCAATGAGACTACCTGTATAAATAAAGCTTAAATAAATAAATTTTTAAAAATGTGCTGCACGGTACTACAAAATTTTATATGGATGTTCACCACCTCTGCAGACCAGCAGCTTGGTTCCAGTCAGGCTCGGTTCCAGTTCTGCAGACCTACCCTGCAGCGACGAAGACCACCGCCCTATCCAGGTTGATGTGCACGTGGATAATTGAGCTTCAGGATTATTTGCGACTTTCCTGCCAGTTCTGTGAGCTTCTTAGGTAGATCGTTACTTCTGACTTTGCATTGCTAAACCATCCCTCAATTTCAACTAAAAGCAGTGGCCGGAAGCACTGTTGGCTTCTGGGTTGAAGTAATTTCGGCTTGTGTTAGGCTTATTGAAAGAAAACTACAAAATGGCGGTGCCTGTTTGAAGTATTTTTTTCGTTAACTTTAAATCCCGTACCGTCCCAATCACATGATTACGGTACTATTAAAGTTGACAATCATGTGTCATGTACAATCTGATGTTGAAAAACCGTGAAAGAGCGAGTCCGTGAAAGCCGAACTGTGAAGTAGCGAGGGACTAATGTATTATCCTTTTCTCAGAATAACCAGCAGAACTTTTACCAAAAAAACAGATCTGTTTGTGCTTTTTTTCTTACTTGTCAGGGTTGTTTAGGTTTGAGTGCATTTGAAGATTAAATCTTCTCTGACATCTGGTGGGAACAAAAACCTAACAAAAATAAACCAGGCATAGTTTTGTACCTGCACATTTAAAGTAATTAATTGAGCATAATTATTTATTTTCCAGTGGGGAAACAGAACAGAGGGCAGGTTTAGCACTTTTACTCTGGATCCACACTTACATACACAGTAACCTGTGCATTCCTGCTGTGTGGGAACCACACAGAGAGGAGTCAGTGGAGGGAAACTGAAGGAAAATAGCATAGTTGGAGCTATCTTTTCCTCTTGACTCTCTCTTTCACTCTGTCTCTGCACGTCGTTTTTACTTTCTTCTTTTTTGTGCCCTAATTGACTCTCCTTAGCAGCATTGCATACCTGCTCGTACGCTGATACTGCTGTGCGCACAGTCTGAGCATACACATCTGCAGCCATGCATACATACATCTCCCACCTAACATCCCATTTTATTATCTCCTTTATAGGCACACAGATCATGAATCCATCAGGACACACATACCAAAAACACAAAGGTTAATTCTTTCAGGATCCGAAGCTTGTGTTTGTCAGAGATAAGTTCACAAGTCCTTGGTAAATATCTCAAGGGAAGCGTGCTTTAATGATTTCATTTGTGTGCAAATTGGATTGAGAGTCCCAGTTTCTTTATTAAAAGCATAAAGAGGCAAAGAGAGTTTGATTTACATGATTGCAGTTGGATTACAGAGTCTGTTTCTGTCATTGTGAGTGCAGATCACAGGTGTACAGCTTATAAACGGACACAAAGCAGTAATTACAAACAATGGTTGTCTTTTAGTGCTGTCCTTCTGACGTCTTTGAGCCATCATTTCTCTCTCGTGCACACACACAAGTTTGTCTTTCTATCTTTACAGGGACTTTGCAGTGACTTCCATTTATTTTTCATTCATTTCTATAGCTAACCCCGACCCTTACCTTAAACCTAATCATTTCCAGTACATACCTAACTCTAAACCTAACCATTACTAGTACAAACCTAACTCTAAACCTAACCACCAGTACATACCTAACCCTAAACCTAACTATTACCAGTACAGTACATACCTAACTCTAAACCTAACCATTACTAGTACAAACCTAACTCTAAACCTAACCACCAGTACATACCTAACCCTAAACCTAACTATTACCAGTACAGTACATACCTAACTCTAAAGCCCGAGATACACTCGAGCGTCCTCACGATACGCCTATACGCAGCGTACGTACGCTGTGGCAAAAGCGTAGCCCCGCGTAGCCCCTCAGGGCACGTACGCGCAAAAGTATTTTTTTACTACGCATACGCGATGCGCGGTGTCTGAACATAAACTTCCCCGGCGCCGGACTGTTTTGTATGTTACACAAATTAAATAAATTCCCCTTCTTTATCGCTGATCGGGCCTTTTCTTTTGTTTTTTTGCCTAAAGTCAAGTAACCGCTTCTTCCTCCGTTCACTCGATGATTGAAATGAATGAATTCAGGTCCTACCTGGGTGCGGCGATGTTTTAAATATCCCTGGTGGGCTGTGTGCTGCAGGAAAAGCACTCCCTGTTATTATTTTTATTTCTGAGAGAACTTTTTACAACATATATAGTAGAAACACCGCATGAACACCGCCGCGGTCTTCAAGGCGCTACATGAGCTGGCTGTCAATCATTTCAGTAGGCGTGTCAGCAAGTAACCAATCAGCGAGCTCAGTTGAGTCCCCTCCGTGTGCAGCTGCTCATATTACAACAAGGAGAACGCGAGCGTTTGAAAGCTGATAGTTTCAGCAAAACACATGCGCACAAAATGCGCGTGTAGAGTGGCGTACCTGAGGACGCATGTGTGTATCTCGGGCTTAAACCTAACCATTACCAATACATACCTAACTCTAAACTTAACCATTACCAGTACATCTCTAAACCTAACCATTACCAGTACATACCTAACTCTAAACCTAACCATTACCAGTACATACCTAACTCTAAACCTAACCATTACAGTACATACCTCTAAACCTAACCATTACCAGTACATGCCTAACTCTAAACCTAACCCAGGGGTCTGCAACCTTTTTGATCGAAAGAGCCATTTCTGCCACTTCACTCACTAAATACAATGTGTCTAGAGCCGCAAAATCTGCTTATCAACTGGTGGTCCCTGGGCTGCTTAGAGGTAGTTGGAGAAGGACTTTTCTGGTCAGTTGGAGTGACATCATAATAATAATAATAATAATAATAAACTTTATTTGTATAGCACCTTCCACAATGCCTTGCATTGACCAAGGTGCTTAACAGGATAAAAAGAAAAATAAACGGGAACAATAGATCAATGAAAATAGAATAAGAAACCACAGCGATAAAAGAAGGCAATGGAAATAAAAAATGCTACATACTAAAATAACACAAGTAATAAAAGTTACACACAGAAAGCTTTTTTGAACAAGTGAAATAAAAATGCAATTGAAATAAAGATGCTACATACTAAAATACAAAATAATAAAAGTTACACACTGAAAGCTTTTTTGAACAAGTGGGTCTTCAGTTTGGTTTTGAACAGAGTCAGATCAGAGGTGGCACGCAGCTCAAGGGGGAGGCTGTTCCAGGCTTTTGGGCCGGCAACAGAAAATGACCGGTCTCCCCATTGCTTGTACCTCGAGCGAGGCACCTCCAGCAGGTGTTGACTGGCAGATCGTAGGTCCCTGCCAGGCTGATGGACTTTCAGAAGTTCTGAGATGTAGAGGGGAGCAAGTCCATTCAGAGCTTTGAAAACAAACAGCAGCAACTTGAACTGTATCCTGAACTGAACTGGGAGCCAGTGTAGAGAGGACAGGACAGGAGTGATGTGTTCATATTTTCGTGTGTTGGTCAAAAAGCGCGCGGCAGAGTTCTGTACAA
Organism: Garcialebias charrua; assembly: GCA_038048925.1. Lineage (NCBI taxonomy): Eukaryota > Metazoa > Chordata > Actinopteri > Cyprinodontiformes > Rivulidae > Garcialebias > Garcialebias charrua. The sequence goes on from JBBPBX010030334.1 coordinate 20,090, forward strand.
GCTGTAAACGGGAGATGGAGGATTGATTAATGCCAAGATACAAAGCATTACAATAGTCAAGTCTGGAGGTCACAAAGGCATGGATGGCCTTCTCCAGATCACCACGACTAAGAAATGACTTGACTTTGGAGAGCAGACGGAGTTGGAAAAAGCTGGTCTTGACAACAGAACTGATCTGTTTATCAAACTTTAAATTGGAGTCAAACTGCACTCCAAGATTTCTGACCACCGAGTTGAAGTGGGGGAGGGGAAAACCAACACTGGGACAGGGAAGGATGTTGCTGGTGTCATCAGGTGCACCAAACAAAATGCATTCAGTTTTATCTGTGTTTAGGTGGAGGAAGTTTTGAGAGAGCCAGTGCTTAATGTCATTTAAGCAGTTGACAAGAGTGTTTGAACTGAGTGAGGGGTTGGGAGTGACTGGCAGATAGATTTGTAAATCGTCTGCATACATGTGAAAAGACAGGTTATGACGTGTGATGATTGATCCTAATGGCAGCATGTAAAGAGAGAAGAGGACTGGCCCTAGAATAGATCCCTGTGGTACGCCGGAGGTCAGAGGGGTTGATGAAGAGGAGGACAGATCGCCTATCATGACAGAGAAAGTTCTCCCAGACAGGTAAGATTTGAACCACTCAAGCACAGCTCCCTGGAGGCCAACCTGCTGAGACAAGCGGTTGATTAGTACCTGATGGTCGACGGTGTCAAAAGCTGCTGAGAGGTCTAACATCACCAGCAGTGCAGGGTTTGAAACTACATTTGAAACTACAGTAAAAATATATAATTAATTTTTACATTGCTTAACATTTTTACATTTTAGGGGAAGAAGAAAGACCAAAAACAGTAGGGAAATAATTGCAACGTGTCTGCAGGCTTATGTAAAAAAAAAAATTCTGACCTAAAATTAAGTACCGGTATACCACTTTAAAGTAATAAAACATAAATTAAAAGTACCGTACTTTTCGGCATATAAGTCGCTGTTTTTTAAAAAAAAAACTAATTTGCATGTCCTGCGACTTATACGGCGAAGCGTCATATTTATGGATTTTTTCCCCATATTTTTAGACAAGTTTTTGGCTCAGATATGACCGTTTTTCATTTTGGCAAAAAATTGTGCTGTACCACTTTTGTCCGCTAGGGGACACTTCCAGAGAGTTCACCAACCGTTTCTAGCTCATGTGTCCGAAAAAAGCCTCCTCTGCTTGGACTGACTCTGTCGCTGCCCGTCCTCCTGCTCTGGAGGTAACTTCTGTTTGCTATGTTTGTTAGCAAGATAAGTCAAGAACCACAGGATATATTTTTATCAAACTTACAGAAAGTAATCACTGTATGGACATTTACAACTGACTAGCTTTATGAGATGTTTGAGATTAAAAAAAAATTGTTCTTTTAGCTTTGTTGTTAGCAGTTAGCTACCGTAAACAGATGCCTACTATTTAGATAAATAGCTCATAAACCACTCGGCGGATATTTTTTTAGCTTACAGAGTGTAATTACTGTATATGGGTTTCATTTACAAACTGTTGACCTGTATAAGACATTTGAGATCAAATTCGATTTTTTATTCATTTTTTTAGAGACGAAATCGTCTTGTTAGCTTCCGTTTTATTTCCGTGTATATCAGGGGTGCCCAACCTTTTTTGAACTAAGGGCTACTTTTGAAGTCGGCGGTTTGCCGAGGGCTACTCGTCCAGTCTCAGTATCAAAAAACATAATTTTTCATCTCTCTACTCCTCACTTCTTTAAAGTAAATAAAACAGAACGTAATGTGTTGCTAGTTTTATTTAATTAAAGTATTTTATCAAAGTAAAAGAACACATTATTTGAAAAGCACACCATATTTTTTTAAAGAAATGAATAAACAACTGAAAACTCCCTCATTTACACTAATTATTTACAAAAAGTGACTTACAAAGGTGCAGACTTACAAATCTCCAACAAAGTCAAAAGTCATTGTGGATCTGTTTTTGGACTTGATGATTTTTTCATGTGTGAAAAAGCAGACTCACACAGATAGGTCGATCCAAAAAGTGCTGTTAAGTTCAAAGCACATCTTCGGATGTAAGGATACTTTTCTTCTGACAGCAGACTCCAGAACTCTCCATCCACGCCAGGTGATGCTCTGGATTTGATCCCAATGTCATTTTGCAGAGTCAACACCTCATTTTCAACACCAGAGCTGTCCAGCTGAAACACAGACACCAATTTGGACACAATGTCATCCACATCAACATTTCCAAAAGGATAACACATGTAGCTGGTAACAGGCTACTCATCAAACTGAAGAGAGAAACACTCACGTTGTTCCACGTCCTTTTTTAGCTGCTCCTCCACATCAACAGCCATTCCCTCACATGGCCGTGTCACTGTTTGTCTGGACAACTGCACGTCTTTAATAGCAGCTACGATCTCACTTTTATTTTTTAAATCATGAAAAGGCGCATCTGCAGCCTCAATAAACGCTTCTTTCATAACTTCTCCATCGCTGAAAGACTTCTTATGTTGAGCCAGGATGCAGCTAACACGGTAGGAAGCTATCTTTACCTTTTGTGCTGGGCCGAGTGAAGACCGATTGCTGGGCTGCGAGCTTGTTTTTATTTATTGAATTACAGATGAGGCAAATAGACTTCGAATTAGAATAAACAAAAAAATAATCCTCCTCCCATTCTGTGTGAAAATAATAAGTTTTCGTTTGCTTGTTCGCTAGTTTTCCTTCCATGTTTTCTGCGTACTGACATTCACTCCACAGCGCTCTCACGCACGCTCCACTGCTGAACCTAAAGTCTCGTCAGTCACCGCACCCAAAACTCGCGAGACTATGTCTGTGAGTATACAAGATGGGGAGGGCTGAGGAAAGCGTTGCTGCACATTGGCATATAGTCATTCCTCCCTCCACCGCTTCTGCCGGAGTTAGAATGAAGCTGAGCAGCGGAAATGTCACCGCCACCACTTCTGCCGGAGTTAGAATGAAGCTTAGCAGCGGACATTTCACCTTGTTAACAGCTGAGAGCCGGCTCGTCAGCTGTTAGAGCAAGGTTGAGCTTCGCGGGCAACTGGGAACCAGCTGGCGGGCGACCGGTCGCCCGCGAGCGACTGGTTGGGTACACTTGGTGTATATTATAAAAAATAGCTCATAAACCACTTGGCGGATATTTTTTTAGCTTACAGAGTGTAATTATATGGGTTTCATTTACAAACTGTTGCCTTGTATAAGACATTTGAGATAAAATTCGATTTTTTATTCGTTGTTTTAGAGACGGAATCGTCTGGTGTTAGCTTCCGTTTTATTTCCGTGTATATTTTAGATTAGACCATTTTGTGAATTTATTAAGGAACAGTTGAGCTCAGGAACCCTTGTGCTATAATGTCAGCTATAATTTTTAGCAAACAAATAATTGTTTTTACCGTGTTAATCGTCTTTTTTTTTAATCGCATTTTTGGGCTCTAGTGGCCTTTATTGTAACAGAGGATGAGGGCGAAACGGAGAGAGAGGAGGGGAGAGACATAGCGGAATGGTCGTCGGGACTGGGACGCGAACCCGAGACACCCGCAGCGAGGGCTAGCCTCAGAACATGTGCCGCGCGCTCAACCCCCACACCACAGCGGCGGCACACCGTGTTAATCTTCTTAAAAGCCTTGCTGTGCGCTCCTGTGACATACATTTGTAACAGAGCTAAACACTCGTCCACATTTCCGGGTTGTCTCAGCGCCGCGGTGACGCATCACGTCAGCGGTGACACACTACGTCGGTGGTGACGTCAGGTGTGACTTATACGGCAAAGCGACATATTTATGGATTTTTCCAAATTATTGCCAATACTGTAATTGAAAAAAGCGACTTATACGGCGAAACGACTTATACGGCGCAAAGTACGGTATGCAGAAAAATTAGGCTGGACAAGTTATAGATTTATTTTTTATTTTTTTAGATAAAGATCCCACTGTTGGCCTGTCTAAATGAAGTAGCTAAATGTAATCAACATGTTTTGCTCCTTCTATTAGTACTATCTTTCACAAATTTACAGAAATTTGACCCCCCAAAAAAGCCAAAACACACATTTTCCGCTGTGGGTATAGCAAAAACAAAACAAAAAAATAAATACAATATCACGTTAGTTTTCAAAGGGCCACAGACAAGAGACTAAAAAGCCATATATGGCTCCAGCGCTGTAGGTTGCAGACCCCTGCCCTAACCCATCAATGGCACTTCTTATGGGGCCCAGGCTTTGGGCCCCTTAAGGAGCAGTTGGTCCTCGCAATGTAGGATGTGTTGGAAAAATGGGCCTTACAAAGTAACAAACAAGACACTCACTCACAAACACACGCACGTGCACACACACACACACACGAATCACTGTTGTTTTGTGTGTGTGTGTGTGTGTGTGTGTGTGTGTGTGTGTGTGTGTGTAACTGCCCTCCTGTGAGTTTCAACCCCATCATGTCCCTGTGGATTACACAGAACAGGAAAAGTTACAGTACATCTGTCATAAAACCAGACCCCCCCACTTTTTTTGTGGTTTTCTTTGTTGCCAAAGCTCAACGGGAGAAGCCTCAAACATTTTGAGCATCCCATTGTGAAATGTTCAACATTGAGTCACTGCTGGTTTTATCCCTGTGTCCCTTTTGGCTGTGAGTGGAAATGTTCATGTTCTTACATTAGCACATGTTTACACCAACGACTGCTTTGATTAAATAATCAGGTCTTTGGGAGTCGTTTAATCTAATTGACTGAAAGAAGTGGCAAGGCTTTAAGTGTCATTAATGCAGATGTTTGGTATTATTTCTTGTAAGCAAACATTCATAACTCACAGTACTGTACGCTGAAGCTTTTATCTAGTTTTTACAATTGGGTCTGAAAGAAAAAGTGGAGCGCTCCAAAATACAAAACAATAAGACACCAATTTTAACATTTACTGTGACTTTAATTTCACTGCAGGCAGTTTAAACTCAAGACATTTAGTCTTTTGTTATAATTTCCTTAGTTTAAATACATCCAATTGTAAAATTTTAGGCCTGCAACACTTTAGAAAGAATTGCAGCAGTTGGGACTATGACAAAACATCAACAATATTTCAAATAGTTTTTTTATAGTGGCAGTTCATCTCGTGTCATAAAATTGCATGCATTATGGGCGGCCGTGGCGTAGTGGTAATGGCAGTCGTCCCCCGATCGGAAGGTTGGCGGTTCGAATCCCGGTTCCCCACACCATGTGTCGCTGTGTCCTTGGGCAAGACACTTAACCCCGAGTTGCTCCCGGTAGGACTGGAAAGCACCTTGCATGGTAGTCTGCCGCTACCGGTGTATGAATGTGTGTAGCATTCAATGTGTGTAGCGCTTTGAGATTTTCACTAATGAAAAGCGCGTTATAAATTGAATTCATTATTATTATTATTATTATTATTATTTGTCTTGCCATACAAGCTGCATTTGCTGGTTTATCATGATGATGTACGATTCGTTATAAAAAATATAGCCCCCCCCCCCAGAAAAAACGGCATCAGACTTGAGGTCTCATGCTTGGCAACTCATCAGAGAGACAGAACAAAACAGTTATTCCATTTTTTTAGACCCAAAATCAAAAGGTATGCTGCCACTTCTGATTACCATATTTTTCGCCCTTTAAGTCACATTTATTTGCATAATTTGCCTGCCCTGTGACTTATACGCCAAAGTGACTTATTTATGTTTTTTCTCGTAATTATAAACCAATTTTTGGCTGAGATATGACCGTTTCCATTCATTCTGACTGAAAATATTTAACACTACCATTTTCAGCCACTAGATGGCACTCGAGTAGTATGGCATACTGCTGTATCATGTAATAGGTCAAAGTGGCTATTAATGACACAATCGGCTTGCCGTAACCCGCCACCTTCGTCCAGCTCACTTGGAGCAACCGTCAAATCAGCTTCATTTCGCTGCATCGCCCTGATGAAATGCAGCAGATTTGACCGTCAAAGTGCATCTATTAAGTAAACGTTCAACTGAGACACACCTTTACCATAATGTTGAGCAAACAAATAATTGTTTGAGATGCTTATGTTGTTAAATTTCAAAGACATGCACAGCGTTCCTCCTTCCTGATTTCCTCCCTCTGCGCGGAGCACCGAGGCAGCGAATACTTTGGAAGTGCAGCTAATTTTACCATTGAAGTGCATTTATTAAGTAAACGTTCAACTGAGACACACCTTTACTATAAAGTCGAGCAAACAAATAATTGTTTTCACGTGTTAATCGTGTTAAATTCTTGTTAAAGTCCTCCCTTGCACACTCCCGCGACCGCCATTTGGCAGCCAATCGATTTTTGGCACATCACCGGCCCATATTTCAGGGTTGTCAGCGGTGACGCATAATAGATGCAACATATTTGTTTTTTTCACTTTATTAGACATATTTGGACTGAAGCAACTTATAGGGTGGTGCGACATGTTCGACAGAAAATACTGTAAATGTTTAACTGAGACACACCTTTACCATAATGTTGAGCAAACAAATAATTGTTTGAGATGCTTATCTTGTTAAATTTCAAAGACATGCACAGCGTTCCTCCTTCCTGATTTCCTCCCTCTGCACGCTCCGGGAGCACCGAGGCAGCGAATACTTTGCAAGTGCAGCTAATTTTACCATTAAAGTGCATTTATTAAAGCTGCTATATGTAACTTTTCTAACAATATATTTTTAACATATTTCTTCACTCTGTCACTAGATTGATGTTAGAGAGGTAATCTCTGAAAAAAACTTAAAAAAATATTGTCCCCTTGCTTCTCCAGGTGGTAAATAAGCATTTCTAAAAAGAAAAAGTGACCCGCCATTTTCCAGCCAATAAAAACAAAGTTTGTAACCAGCCAATAAAAACCGAGCTTGAATTTGAATCAGCCAATAAAAACAGAGCTTGAATTTGAATTTCAACAGACCACAAGGGGGCAGAGCCATATATGGCTCTGAGGGGGAGGGATCAGAATGCTTTGCTTGTTGAATTTTTTTCTAAGCGCTGCAGTTCTACAGAAACTGCAGACTGAACCTTTAAGTAAACGTTCAACTTAGACACACCTTCACTATAAAGTCGCGCAAACAAATAATTGTTTTCACGTGTTAATCTTGTTAAATTCTTCTTAAAGTCCTCCCTTGCACACTCCCGTGACCGCCATTTGGCAGCCAATCGATTTTTGGCACATGACCGGCCCATATTTCAGGGTTGTCAGCGGTGACGTGTAACAAACGCAACGCGTCAGCATAATAGATGCAACGTATTCATGTTTTTTCCACTTTATTAGTCATATTTGGACTGAAGCGACTTATGGGGTGGTGCGACATGTACGGCAGAAAATACTGTAAATGTTTAACTGCTGCAGTCAGCCTTGACCCAGGTGGAGTGACAAGAAGACAAAAAACTTCTGAAGAAAGTTGAAGTAGTAACAAGGATTCTGGCACAGCCTCAGGTTCCCATCACCCCACCCTCTTGTCATTCATTTTCCTGTGTGGGGTGCCTGGGTAGCTTGAGTCTCATTCCCGTGTTCTTTTTGATGCTGGTTGTCTTCTTGTCTAGAATCAGACTCAAGTCTGGGCTTATCCACCGAACGCAGCTCCACCTGTTTGACTGCTTCCATCAAGGTCCTGGCTTCCTGCTCTGAGGGCAGGATGAGGTTTTACGTCAAGCTGTGCTTGGAGGATACATGAGGCACAGTCTGCTGGTGACTCGATCTGGGCTCAAATCTCAGAATTCATTTTGTAGTTCAGCACAGTTGGAGCTGATGGCCTTTGCCTTGAATAATATCCACAGTACCAGCTGTGTGTTTAACATTAGGCTAAATGTACATACCATACCATTTTATTTATAGAGCACTTAAACAGCGACAAGGCCAATCAAAGTGCTGTACAAACCGAAAAACGGGCAACACATAAAGCAACATACAAAGTGAAGTTAAATCAGAATATAGACATGCAGATAATAAATATAACAACTAACCTGTGTGAAGCACACGGGTTCAAACACAGTTCATCTGGTGTTGAACGCTAAGGAATAGTAGTGAGTTTTTCAACGTGATTTGAAAACTGAGAGGGAGGGGTTCCATAGCTGTATGCAATGCAATCATCCATCATGGCAGAATAATCAGCCTTTAGGAAGTCACTGCTCAGGCTCTATCCACCTTATTCCTAGCCCCCATGATGCCTTGCGCGAATTATGTGAACGACTTCCGCCGAAAGTCAGAACCGGCACTTTTTTTACACGCTAGCAACGCGCTAACCGGTTTTCGTCAGAGGTTTTAGGTCATAAAATATGTGGGAACACAAACGATCACAACTCAAATGTGGAGATATTGTTTTACCGCTACCTACAGCTGTTGAGGGGTGGGAGGACGACTTGAAGAAGTGGCCGAAAATAACGTACACTAGCATATTTAGCTACTAGCATACTTAGCTACTAGCATACTTAGCTACTTTGTTGACAGTTGCTTCAGATGGCGAAGCGATGAGCAATCTGAAAAGCTCTGAAGCTTATTAGTATCTTCACAGTAACAAGGTTGGTCCTGTTATGTTAAGAGAGGTGGGACACTTTCTTATTTACCTTAAGGCAAACACAGAGTCCAGTCTAAGCATTAAAAATCCACATATCCAGGTCCAGCTAACAATGATGTTGCTTTGGACTTTTGAGCTGCAAGATGTTTATCTGGACACCAACTGAGCACCTGGAGCTTGACATTTCTTTTGACAAAGACTTTACTGATTCACAAATGAAGCACCTTGAGAACTTTTAATAAAATACAGTAAATGAAAACAAATAATGAAATAGACAGGAAACGATCTTTAAAAACTTGATAATGACAAAAGTGACATTTAGATAGAAACAGTAGTTTAATCCAAAATTAACTGATATAGTGCACACAAAAAACTAACCTTGTAAGAAGGTTAACAGTCAACTATTGTACATAACAAATGAATCATTTTAGCAAATACTTTTCTAATGTAATATAGTTAACATTGCATCCTTTAAAAAACATGTTAAGAGTTGTGTTACGTTTACAGCAAGTACACCAGTACTGTACATGTTTGAGAAAAATGTTTACATTTAATGTCTTCTCACTTCTCACTTGAAATAAGCTGGCATCCTTTGCGTGTGAATGCTGGAACGATTACATTGACACCATAGCTCTTGCAGCAGGTCCCTCACTGTGAAACCACGATCACCCATCACCTCATCTCCAGCACGCAGATAGTCCAGAAACCCAGAGTTCTGTGTTATATACCTGTCACTGCATTTACCACCATAAGCATCTGAAATAAACATGATTATTCCAGAGGGAGAAACAGCCAATAAATATTTCACAGTGTTATTTGCATGTATGATTCACTTCTGGAGTCCAAGTTTTTAGCTTTCTGCAAAACATGTTGCTTTAATTGTTTCACGGGGCAACCATAGAATAAGGTTGTTGGTTTGTTCTGACATTATGTCAATCCACATTCCAACAGTCATGCTGCATGTGACTGGTGGTGTTGAGCAGCTCCACACTCTCATCAAGCCCATCTGAAAGTAAAAGTACATTATACAAACATTAGGGTTCATTTATGAACACACACACACACACCTAGATTATATATATGTAAATAAACACACACACACACCTATATTATATATATATATATATATAAACGCACACACAGCATACATATATAGGTGCGTGTGTTTATTTGCCAGTTATGAACGAAAATATTAGTATCATTTAATCACTGACTACATAAAATCATAACACTAAAAGCTGTCTCTTAAATCATACCTGGTGTTCTCGATCCTCTGGAGGATACAGAGTCTTTTTTCAGGTGGTTTCTCGTAGCCCAGCCACAAAGAAGGATGCGGGTTTTTGTTTTCGGAGCATGTTCAACACACACTAGTTGCAGCCACAAATTCAGCTTCGTCTGATTATTCGTTCAGCCACGAACAGCGCAACAGGTACCCGAGCTCCACAAGGACATCTTCGTGACAATATTAGCTCGAAATAACAGAAAACAGAACTTTAACAGAACTTCAACGACGCGCACAGATTAGCAAGTATACAACGAGGAGCCAATGCAGAAATTCTACTTCCGGGGTCAAACGGAAGTAAGACACATTATCGCTTCTACAGTGACACCCCCAAGAATAAGGTGGATAGATTATTTTAACCATGAATAAGAGTCTGTGAAGACTAAACAATGAGCAGAGGATCTGCAGTCTTTCCACACACAGTATACTGATAAAACATGTATTTCAAAAAAATATTGGAATAGCAACATTATATGTGTATGTTTAATGCATGATAATAATGAATTCTTTGAGGATTATGGAGGAATTTTGTGTGTAAAGTGCACAAGTCTGAGTGGGCTGTCATAATCTCAAGCTGTTCTTCCAGTGGCTCAACATCAATAACCACCATTCACCAATAAAATAGCTGAGGTTCAACATTTAGTCCACTTTAACAAGTTAAGCAACTAAACAGGAGGCAAATAGATGATGTCACCATTTGAGGCGGTGGCACCCACGTTCAGAATTTAAAAGCAGACAGACTGAACAAACTCAAGTATTATGCAAAAGAAAAGACAGGAAGTTAAATTGGTCAAACGCCTTAAGGAACCAGTCCTACAAAATAAAACAAGAAGTTCACCAAGAAAGACTTCATAACTACATCGGTAAACTAAGATTTATAGTCTTAAAATAAATTTGAAGACTTGCTTAAAACTTGCCAACCTGCAGATAAACACTGGCTGGCTAACAAATACAATTAAGTGCGACACAAAACAGGAATTTTTATGTCATTTTTTTCAATCAGTGATTAATTTCTAAATTCACAAAGTTACTGTCACTGATTTTTTTACTAACATTTCCCCCCATAGAAATGCTTAGATTCTCATTAAAATAATCCTTCAAAGTTTTTTTCCTTTTTCCCGTTGCGATCAATTTACGAGGACTTGATATCTGTGACCACACGTCACCTCGCCCCCCACAAACACTCAGACTTGTCCCGTTTTTTGAGTAATAACGCTCCCTTCTAATAGATGTGAATCGGGCAGACGAGGTAATTTCCTGTGGAAGTCCGAGGAGGAGGAGAGGGGGTGTAATGGCCGAGTGTGGCAGAACGAGTTAAGAGAGGAAACGGTGCACAGAAAGGATGTGAGAGCTGGGAGGGGTGGCGGTCAGTGGATGAGCTCAGAGGGGCACAGGTGCTTTGGGTGGGAGTGGAGGGAGTGTGTCATGGCGGCTTTACTCATGCTGCTGAGAGAATCATAAGCAGCAGGAGGTGGAGGTGGGTGGGTGGGGTGCAGTGATGGGAGGACAGGATAAGGATGAGGCAGGCTGACATGTCAGGAGGCCTCTGTTGTTCCACGGCGTTTGAAGTGGCCGCCATGTTTGGTTGAAGCCAACTAACCTTCCAGGAATCAGACAGTCAGACGGAGACAGAAGATGATAAAACGATGGACAGTAAGAATCGATATCGCCACACACAAAGTTACAGATCTTTTTGAAAAAGTTTTTTTTTTTATGTAATGGAAACATTGATTTTTCAATATCACTATCTAAAACATGAGTTACAAAATTTGGGGCCTTCTGAACCTCATAAAAACAAGGATAAAGACTCATTTCTAAAACTGTAGATAAAGGTATAATGCCAACACAACTAGATTAAACTTACCGGTATACAACTTTTTTCACAGTTTTTGACCACTGTTGTAATCTTTTGTAACAATTACAGTGAAACAATGCCTGCTGGAATTATTTTTAATTTTTATTTGATTGCTGAACATCATCTCACCCTCAACCTGGTGTTTTGTGACTCACAGCAGGGTCCTGACCCCTACTTCGGCAACCACTGCTCTAAAAGAAGGTAAAGCCTTCATCATTTGAAAATTATATTGTTCATTCTGATAACTATTTAAATTTCCAAACGCTTATTTACTTATTACAAACCAAATTTGATCTCTATACCAAAACATCTTGTGTCCAAGTCCAGTCCTTAGGCAATTTGACATAACTACAGTATTTGAGAATTTAATAGAAAACAACCCTTAACCCCCTCCCCCCCAAAAAAAATAAAAAGAAAAAAGAAAAGAAAATTTAGTTTTGACCATCTTTTTCTGAGCTGCAGTAGCATGGTTTGACGCTGAAGCTGTTTGGAGCCATTAATAGGAAGGGCTAACAGTTTATCTTCCCCTTCTATGAGGTTGAGGGACCCTGAAATTAAAATAAGATCTCTGAATAAGATGTTTTCAGAGCTGAGCACTCCTAAAGGGCTTGGGCTTTTGGGTTGGTATGCACTTCAGACAAGATACACTGCCTGGCCCCCCCAAAAAACGTTGACACTAAAAACAAAAGGTCACACTAATATTTTGCGGGACCACCTTTAGCTTTGATTACAGTATGCATTCTCTGTGGCATTGTTTCAGTAAGCTTCTGCAACGTCACCAGATCTATTTCCATCCAGTGTTGCATTAATTTTTCACCAAGATCTTGTATTGATGACTAGGCACTAGTCATGATGGGTGCATCACTTCACCTGCCTCTCTTCTTACCCTGATGCACCCATCACTCTGGAACAGGGTAAATCTGGACTCATCAGACCACATGACCTTCTTCCGTTGCTCCACAGTCCAATCTTTATGCTCCCTAGCAAATTGAAGCCTTTTTTTCCCAGTTAGCCTCACTGATTAGTGGTTTTCTTAAGACTAGCTGTTCAGTCCCAATCCCTTGAGTTCCCTTCACATTGTACATGTGGAAATGCTCTGACTTTCACAATTAAACATAGCCCTGAGTGTTACTGTTGTTTTTCTTTGATTTTATTTCATCAAACATTTAAGTGATCGCTGCTCACGATCATTCAGGATTTTTTCCGGCCACATTTCTTCCTTGAAGACGATGGGTCCCCACTATCCTTCCAGTTTTTAATAATGCGTTGGACAATTTTAGTAGTTTCTGCAATGTCCTTGGATGTTGTCTCTGCTTGATGCATGTCAATGATTTGACCCTTCTCAAACAGACCGACAACTTTTCCACGACCACACGATGTGTCTTTCAACATGGTTGTTTAACACTAGCTCTACCAGTTTTTGTCAAAATGACAATTCTACCTATGCAACCCATGGGATTGTCAAACTGACAAATTGAATTAGCATTTTTAAAGCCATTGGTATGTATATGAGGCCATTCCAATCTGTTGGCGGGGAGGAGGCCTTGGGGCATATTTATATAGTCAGGTAAATCCAGTGGTGGAGAAAATACTCAAACACTGTACTTAAGTAAAAGTGCAAATAAACAGACAAAAATATACTCTAGTAAAAGTAGAAGTACCATATTAATATTTTTACTTAAGTAAAAGTAAATAAGTACTTGCTTTTAAAAATACTTAAAGTATTAAAGTAAAAGTAATTGCTGAATGTATTACCTAATGCAATGGCCTACAATACCATAAAGTGTGTGATATATATATATATATATATATATATATATATATATATTATATATATATATATATATATATATATATATATATATATACATATATATATATATATATATATATATATATATATGTATATATATAGATATATATACATGTATATATATATATATATATATGTATATATATATATATATGTATATATATATATATATATATATATATATATATATATATATATATATATATATGTATATATGTATATATGTATATATATATTTATAAGTATATATATATATATTATATATATACAGGTAGTCCCCGACTTACGAGCGAGTTCCGTTACAACGAGGCGCTCGTAACATGGAAATCTCGTAATTTGGAACGGCCGCCACGTGTCTCGTAAGTCCGGAATTTCGCTCGTAAGTTGGAACGGTTTTGCTAGCGCGACTACAAACACTCGTTTTTCATCGAAAAACCGCTTATGAGTGCATAAAAATGATCGGAAACGTGTGTCCACATGTTTAGCTAACGGACTGTGGTGAAAAAACACAGAAAAACTCAGTATTTTTTGCGTTTTTTCCAAAAATTTGCCAGCTCGTAAGTCCGGATGCTCGTAGGTCAGAGCGCTCGTAAGTCGGGGACTACCTGTATATATATATATATATATATATATATATATATATATATATATATATATATATATATATATATATATATATATATATATATATATATATAAATAGCTTGGTCCGCATTGCCGGCAGTAAGTCAGGCTCGTTTCCGGTAAAAGTTGGACTCCGCCAAGGTTGCCCTTTGTCACCGATTCTGTTCATAACTTTTATGGACAGAATTTCTAGGCGCAGCCAAGGTGTTGAGAGGATTTGTTTTGGTGACCTTAGAATCGCTTCTCTGTTTTTTGCAGATGATGTGGTCCTACTGGCTTCATCAGTTCGTGATTTACAATTTTCACTGGAGCGGTTTGCAGCCGAGTGTGATACGGCCGGGATGAGGATCAGTTCCTCCAAATCCGAGGCCATGGTCTTGAGCCGGAAAAGGGTAGCATGCCCTCTCCGGGTCGGGGAGGAGGTCCTGCCCCAAGTGGAGGAGTTTACGTATCTCGGGATCTTGTTCACGAATGAGGGAAAACTGGAGCGTGAGATCGATAGGCGGATAGGTGCAGTGTCCGTAGTGAAGCGGGCGCTGTACCGGTCTGTCGTGGTGAAGAGAGAGCTGAGTCAAAAGGCAAAGCTCTCAATTTACCGATCGATCTACGTTCCCACCCTCATCTATGGTCATGAGCTTTGGGTTATGACCGAAAGAACAAGATCTCGGATACAAGCGGCTGAAATGAGTTTTCTCCGCAGGGTGTCTGGACTCTCCCTTAGAGATAGGGTGAGAAGCTCAGTCATCCGGGAGGGACTTGGAGTAGAGCCGCTGCTTCTCCACATCGAGAGGAGCCAGTTGAGGTGGCTCGGGCATCTGGTTAGGATGCCTCCTGGACGCCTCCCTGGGGAGGTGTTCCAGGCATGTCCCACCGGGAGGAGACCCAGAGGAAGAGCCAGGACACGCTGGAGGGACTATGTTTCTCGGCTGGCCTGGGAACGCCTTGGGATTCCCCTGGAGGAGCTGCACCAAGTGGCTGGGGAGAGGGAAGTCTGGGCCTCCCTACTTAGGCTGCTACCCCCGCGACCCGACCCCGGATAAGCGGAAGAAGATGGATGGATGGATGGATGGATGT
>JBBPBX010030335.1:0-16589 GCA_038048925.1 Garcialebias charrua
CTATCAAACATCCATCCATCCATCAAACATCCAGCCTTGCTGAACCCAGACGGATAGATTCTTTACTGACTGAGGTCCACGCTTTATCCATCCATCCATGCATCCATCCATCCATCCATCCATCCATCCATCCATGCATCCATCTATCAAACATCATCCATCCATCCATCAAACATCCTGCCTTCTTGAAAACAGACATATGGATTCTTTACTGACTGAGGTCCACGCTTTATCCATCCATCCATGCATCCATCCATCCATAAAACATCCATACATCCATCCATCCATCAAACATCCTGCCTTCCTGAACCAGACAGATGGATTCTTTACTGACTGAGGTCCACGCTTTATCCATACATCCACCCATCCATCCATCAAACATCCATCTATCCATCATCAAACATCCATCCATCAAACATCCTGCCTTGCTGAACCCAGACAGATGGATTCTTTACTGACTGAGGTCCACGCTTTATCCAACCATCCATGCATCCATCCATCTATCAAACATCTATCCATCAAACATCCATCATCCATCAAACATCCTGCCTTCCTTAACCCAGACATATGGATTCTTTACTGACTGAGGTCCACGCTTTATCCATCCATCTATCAAACATCCATCCATCCATCAAACATCCATCTATCAAACATCCATACATCCATCATCCATCCATCAAACATCCATACATCTATCCATCAAACATCCTACCTTCCTGAACCCAGACAGATGGATTTACTGACTGAGGTCCACACTTTATCCATCCATCCATCCATCAAACATCCATCCATCCATACATCCATGCATCAAACATCCATCCATCCATCTATCCATCAAACATCTCAAACATCCATCAAACATCCATCCATCCATCCATCAAACATCTATCCATCCATCAAACATCCATCCATCCATCAAACATCCTGCCTTGCTGAACCCAGACAGATGGATTCTTTACTGACTGAGGTCCATGCTTTATCCATCCATTCATCCATCCATCCATCCATCAAACATCCACACATCCATCCATCCATCCATGCATCCATCCATCAAACATCATCCATCCATCATCAAACATCCTGCCTTCCTGAACCCAGACATATGGATTCTTTATTGACTGAGGTCCACACTTTATCCATCCATCCATCAAACATCCATCCATCCATCCATCAAACATCCATCCATCATTCATCTATCAAACATCCATCCATCTATCTATCCATCCATCCATCAAACATCCATCCATCCATCCATGTATCCATCCATCAAATATCATCCATCTATCCATCAAACATCTTGCTTTCTTAAAAACATGATAAACTGAAATTGTGTGTGTGTTTGTGTGTGTGACTGTTTTGTGGTTTCTAAGGACAGTGTTTTGTCAGGACAGTAATGAGCTGTTATCTGAGTGTCTGATTATAGCGTATTGCTGTCCTAACAAAGCACTGTCCATTAAAACCACAAAACAGTCACACTTACAAACACACACAATTTTAGTAGAACATGTTATATTTACATGTATATGTCTTATCTGTACAGTATATGTATATGCATATATACAATTATATGCATATATGTATATACACTGTACAGTACATGAATATGCATTTATGATAGGCTTATATACATGTATATATGTATATTTGTGTGTATGTATATGACATAGATATCAATTATATAAATAATGCAGGGGTTGTTAAGAATGACTGCAATAGTATTAATCAGTTTTTAAAGAGTAAAGTTTTCTTTCATTCAGCTAATTTTAATTTTATTTTTGTCCACTCAAAAAGAGGTTTCCTCAACCTACATGTATACGTCTATCTGTACAGTGAGGGCAAGGAGGTGCCGACGATCTTCTCAGCTGCTTTCACGATGCGCTGGAGGCTCTTGCGGCATGATGCAGTGCATGCACCAAACCACACCGTGATGCAGCTGGTCAGGACACTTTCTATGGCACCCCTGTAGAAGGTGCACATGATGGGGGTTGAAGCTCCAGCCCTTTTCAGCTTGCGGAGAAAGTAGAGGCGCTGGTGAGCCTTCTTGGCCAGTGCTGCAGTGTTCCTGCTCCAGGACAGGTCCTTTGAGACGTGCACTCCCAGGAACTTGGTGCTGTCCACTCTCTCCACTGCGGTGCTGTTGATGGTCAGAGGGGCATGTTGTGCATCCCTCTTCCTGAAGTCCACGACAATCTCCTTTGTCTTCTCCACGTTGAGAGTGAGATTGTTGTGTCCGCACCACAAGGCCAAGCGGCTCACCTCGTTCCTGTAGTCCGTCTCATCGTTGTTGCTGATGAGACCTACCACTGTTGTGTCGTCCGCAAACTTGATGAAGTGGTTGGAGCTGTACGATGGTGTGCAGTCGTGTGTTAGCAGGGTGAATAGAAGGGGGCTCAGCACACATCCTTGTGGGGCCCCTGTGTTCAATGTGATGGTGCTAGATGTGTTACTCCCGATCCGTACTGTCTGTGGTCTCCCGGTCAGGAAGTCTAGCAGCCAGTTACACATTGAGGTGTTCAGCCCCAGACTGTCCAGTTTATGGATGAGCTGTTGGGGGATGATGGTGTTGAATGCCGAGCTGAAGTCGATGAACAACATTCTAACATAAGAGTCCTTCGTGTCCAGATGTGTGAGAGCTGTGTGGAAGGCAGAGGAGATGGCATCGTCGGTTGAGCGATTAGGTCGGTATGCAAATTGGAAGGGATCCAGGGAGGCAGGGAGGACAGATGTGATGCTTTTCATGACTAGCCGTTGAAAGCACTTCATCAGGATGGAGGTGAGTGCTACTGGGCGATATTCATTGAGGCATGCGGGCATTGCCTTCTTTGGGACAGGGATGATGGTGGTGGCTTTGAAACAGGTGGGGACGATAGTCTGGCTCAGTGAGATGTTAAAGATGTCCCTGAAGACCGCTGCGAGTTCCCTTGCACAGTCCTTCAGTACACGACCAGGTATGTTGTCAGGACCAGAGGCCTTCCGGCATTAATCTTGATAAATGATCGCCTTACGCTGTCTGAGGACAGTGCCAGCACCTGGCCATCAGGAGAGGGAGGGAGTTTATGTACAGGTGTGCTATTACTTGCCTCAAACCGAGCAAAGAACTCATTCAGTTCATTCAGCGTAGAGGTTGAGCTGTCACAGGTCTGGGGGGAGGGGGGGGTTGTAGTTTGTGATGGTCTGTATTCCCTACCACAGACTGCGTGTATCCTTGCTGTCCTTGAAACGGTGAGCTATTTTCCTAGAATACTGCTCCTTGGCCTCTCTGATGCCCAGATTCAGGTTCTTTCTGGCTGCCTTCAGGCCCACCTGATCTCCCGCTTTGAAGGCAGCATTCCTGGCTTTCAGGAGTCTGTAAACCTCAGCTGTCAGCCATGGCTTCTGATTAGCCCGAAAAGTGATGGTTTTGAGGTTGGTAACATCATCAATGCACTTGGTGATGTATGAACATACAGTGTCTGAGTACTCCTGGAGACATGTGTTGTTGTTTGTGGTAGCAGCTTCTTTGAACATACCCCAATCTGTGGTGTCAAAACAGTCCTGGAGTGCCTCTGAAGACCCCTCTGGCCACACTCGTATCTGCTTGCAGACTGGTTTTGTGACTTTCACCAGCGGCCTGTATGCTGGCTTTAGCATAACATAGATATGGTCAGAAGCATCAATGTGGGGGAGGGGAGGGCTCTGTAGGCATTTTTCATGGTGGTGTAAACTTGGTCCAGTGTGTTGTTTCCTCTTGTTGCAAAAGTTTATGTTTTTGTATGTTTTTTGAAATACACTCTTTAAATCTGCATGGTTGAAATCACCAGCCGTGATGAGAAAAACATGGAGGAACAGTGTGGTTTTCGTGCTGGTCGTGGAACATTGAACCAGCTCTACTCTCTTAGCAGGATCCAGGAGGGCGCATGGGAGTTTGCCCAACCAGTTTACATGTGCTTTGTGGACTTGTAAAAGGCATTCGACCGCGTCCCTCGGGGGGTTCTGTGGGGGGTACTCCGGGAGTATGGGGTACCGGGCCCATTGATATGGGCTGTTAGGTCCCTGTACGACCGGTGTCAGCGCCTGGTCCGCATTTCCGGCAGTAAGTCAGGCTCGTTTCCAGTGAGAGTTGGACTCCGCCAAGGTTGCCCTTTGTCACCGATTCTGTTCATAACTTTTATGGACAGAATTTCTAGGCTCAGCCAAGGTGTTGAGAGGATCCGTTTTGGTGCCCTTAGAATCGCTTCTCTGTTTTTTTACAGATGATGTGGTCCTATTGGCTTCATCAGGTCGTGATCTACAGCTTTCGCTGGAGCGGTTTGCAGCCGAGTGTGATGCGGCCGGGATGAGGATCAGTTCCTCCAAATCCGAGGCCATGGTCTTGAGCCGGAAAAGGGTAGAGTGCACTCTCCAGGTCGGGGAGGAGGTCCTGCCCCAAGTGGAGGAGTTTAAGTATCTCGGGGTCTTGTTCACGAATAATGGAAAACTGGAGCGTGAGATCGATAGGCGGATAGGTGCAGCATCCGCAGTGAAGCGGGCGCTGTACCGGTCTGTAGTAGTGAAGAGAGAGCTGAGTCGAAAGGCAAAGTTCTCAATTTACCGATCGATCTACGTTCCCACCCTCATCTATGGTCATGAGCTTTGGGTTGTGACCGAAAGAACGAGATCTCGGATACAAGCGGCTGAAATGAGTTTTCTCCGCAGGATGTCTGGACTCTCCCTTAGAGATAGGGTGAGAAGCTCAGTCATCCGGGAGGGACTCAGAGTAGAGCCGTTGCTTCTCCACATCGAGAGGAGCCAGTTGAGGTGGCTTGGGCATCTGGTTAGGGTGCCTCCTGGACGCCTCCCTGGTGAGGTGTTCCGGGCATGTCCCACCAGGAGGAGACCCAGATGAAGACCCAAGACACGCTGGAGGGACTATGTTTCTCGGCTGGCCTGGGAACGCCTTGGGATTCCCCCAGAGGAGCTGCTCCAAGTGGCTGGGGAGAGGGAAGTCTGGGTCTCCCTACTTAGGTTGCTACCCCCGCGACCCGACCCCGGATAAGCGGACGAAAAAACGATGGATGGATGGAACAAACGAAGAAAATGACAGAACACTGAGGCTCTTCATGAAAGGTAGCAAAGCTACGAGATATATTGGATTTCAGGTCCATCAACTTCTTTATGAAAAAAACTGAGGAACATGTTACAGTCATTGTTTGAGGTTAATGAAGCATGGTGCGCTGGAGGAGATACAATACTGCTGATAATATTAAATAACACTTTAGGATTGTTTTTGTTCTGGTGAAGGATATTGCTAAAATAAGATGACCTGGTATCACATTACTATGTCACATTGTTGATATTGTATGTATGTAGACTGTTGATTTTCTTTTTTTGCATAGTGTTGTTCTGTTTTTTCTGTTGACTTGTTGTTAACTCCTTTATTTCTCTTCACTCTTTGTTAGAAATCAGGTCTCTCTTGCAAATGAGTCCACGTGGCTCAACGAGACTAACCTGTATAAATAAAGGTTGAATGAATCACTAACTGCCTTGTTATAAGCTTCAAGGACCTCTTTAAAATATTCCCGGTGGGCAACCAAACCAGTCCTCTTCCACAGGCATTCTGTTTTCAGACAAGAGCGCCTGAGTTCTCGAGTTTGATTAGTTAACCAAGGTGAACAGAGGTAAACAGGCCCACAGCGAGGAGTAACACCATCCAGAATAGCAAGGCAGTGATAATTAGGAGTCAGCCAGTAGCTCCACATCATCATCATCATACGGGTAATTGTATGCTGGAAAAAGCAGGCGTAAAAGCCCCTTCGTTTCACCCCCCAAAACGGGGTCATATTGGACAGGGACCAATGTGTACACGTCCCACAGGGATACCACAACATATCCAAAGATGGTGAGTCTGGCTCCAGCAGAAAAAACAGAGCACCAGAAGCCCATGTTTTCCTTCTCTGTATTCTCTCTATTTAAGACGCTAAGAGGATATTTTGGGTGACTTTTCAGACTCAAAATTTTCTAAAACCGTTTGGTCCAAGACGCAACTTGTGTATGTGTGCTACCCATACGTTCTGTGGTGCCATGCAAGTAAGCTAACATCAGTGAAGCAGAGTTAAGAGAAGCAAATTCTAAACCTTTATAATGGTGAAACAAACACAGTAATATATTAAATCACCTAGTTAAAGTAAAAAAACAAATGCAGTTCTTTTAAGATGGAATGGCTGTCAGAGTATCTACAAACAGAAGAACAAGTGGTGACACTGGGTGAGATATTTTCTTTTCAGTAAGAAAGGTCTGCTTTGCAAAACATGCAGTGAAGCCAAAGTAGCAAGTGAGTTTTTGGAGGGAAAAATGTGGACTGAATGGAAATTGGACAATTTCAAGCATCACATTGAGCATAAAACTCATTTGAAAGTTGTTGGATCAAGCCTGATCAAGAAAGGTCATCAGAGACTATACTTCCTCAGACGGCTGAGACGAGCTGGTCTGAGCAGCCCAGTCCTCACCTCCTTCTACAGGTGTGCAGTGGAGAGCATCCTGTGCTCCAGTATCAACGTGTGGCATGGAGGCTGCACAGCTGCAGAAAGAAAAGCTCTGCAGAGAGTGGTGAAGGTTGCACAGAAGTCTGTTGGAGTCAGTCTCCCCACCATCACAGACATTTACACCTCCAGATGTAGGAAAAGAGCCACTTGCATCATGAAAGACCTCACTCACCCAGTACACTCACTCTTTGTTCCACTCCCCTCAGAACGGAGGTTGAGGAGCATTAAATGTAGAACCACTAGACTGAGGAACAGCTTCTAACCTAAGGCTGTTAGACTCACGAATAAATAAATAATAAGAATAAACATTGCAAAATATCACATCATGCTGATGCTGATCTGGTTTCTTGTTGCTGTGTTCATCTGTGACCATCTGCTCATACAGACTCGTGTTCGTGCTGCTGTTTATAATGATGTTTTTCTACTACATTAGGGCTTAGTGTATTACTAGGTGATGTTTTTCTTAGTTAATCCTAGGTGATATTACTGTTTTTCTCTTGCATGTTGTTGGATGTAACTGGGACCCTGTATACATAATCTCATTTCATCACATGTACCACATGTGGTACAAATGACAATAAAGACTCTCTGACTCTGATAACAGTACAAAAAATGCTAGTCATATACCCTGATGCATGCTCAATAATCCAGGTAGAAAAATCTAAAAAAGCTAAGTCTGGTCCTCTGGACATTCAAAAAACAAAAAAACAAAACAAAGCAAAAAATTGTAGAAACGTTTCGTCTTTCGTCCGAAAGACTTCCTCAGTCTGAGGTGCTGGGTTCAGCTCAGTCTTATAAATAGCACCCTCTCACAGTGTTACACAACCAGTTGGCTGATGACAGCCTGAAACCAGCTGCTCACATGATCAAGGAGGACCATCAGCCTAACAATGGATCGTTAGCACCCTGATGGTTGTTTGCTATTCACAGAGGGCTGAGTGATACCAGCAATCACAGCATTGTAGGAGGGGGACAGTTGAACTCGGAGGCCTCCACCCCTGTTTAATGATGGGCGGTTTCTTTTCACAAAGATGGCCTCCTTTACTCCTCTCTCAAACCATCGTTCCTCTCTATCAAGGATGTGAACATCTTCATCCCTGAAAGAGTGACCGCTGGCCTGGAGATGAGTGTAGACTGCAGAGTCCTGACCTGATGATGTTGATCTTCTGTGCTGGGCCATCCTTTTGGCCAGTGGCTGTTTAGTTTCCCCGATATAAGACTGATCACAGCCCTCCTGACACTGAACAGCATACACAATGTTACTCTGTTTTTGCCGGGGGACTGGATCTTTGGGATGAACCAGTTTTTGCCGTAATGTATTTTGAGGTTTAAAAGCCACTGGGACTTTTAGGCTAGTCATATATGTTAAATACAGTTAGGAAAATGATAACTCTAAAACTGTTTGTTTGCATCATCCATCTGACAGCATGCATTGCACATCACTTTGGTTGGTCTTGCTGCTGTTTTAAGTGCTTTATAAAAAAAGTGGTATGGTATGGTGTGATATTGTATGTTATAGTACAAGGGTCACAAACCTTTATGAGACTAAGCTATTTCAGAGGGACTGAGTGACACAAAGGGCTACTTGTTTGATCCAAACACATTTGCACGGCTCACTTTTAATTATAGTATTAATAATACAGTAATACATTTACAGACATGTGACTATATGACTACCTAATCACATCAATCTGATCTGTATTATTAAAAACTTCCCACACTGATTACCAGTAAGGATTTAGCATGACAAATACTGTACATATGATCAATTATTATTGATAATCCTCAGTTTGAATCCCTTTTTGGGCTCTTCTGAGTGACTGTAAATTTTCTCTGGATGTCTCTTTGTCTGTGTCTCTGTGACAGATTGGAGACCTGTCCTGTGTGCCCCCCCTGCCTTCACCCAAAAGTAAATTCCATTCCATTTCACTCCCATTGTTAAACAAAGTTGTTGGTGACATAAAACCCTCCCCTGCTGATCCCAAAAGCATGTGTGATAACATAACACCCATAGGGGGAGGAATAGAGAAAAGCAGTGGGGGGAGATTCAGCATACCCACTCATGGGAGGAGTTAATTTCAGACTGCAGTAGCAGACTGGGGCTGTAGAGGGACTCAGAGAGCAAATCTGTGTAAGATGTCCGGTGCTCAAAACTCGTTTTACATCAAAAGTGAGGACCGTCACAGAAAATTGAGAGTAGCATCTATAAGGGTAGTAGAGCTCGTTTCCATTGAAAACAAAGTGAGGACCGAGAAAAAGTCCTCACTTCCCAAAAGGTCCTCACTCCGTTGGTTAAAAACTCATGATAGTCCTCAGTCCGTAGCAAAAACAGGAACACACACACACACACACACACACACACACACACACACACACACACACACACACAGACAAAACTGTGATTAAGATATAAACATCATTATTGTCTGAATTTTCTACATGGTATATTATCAAGAAGAGAATAGTCTAAGTGAACACGGTGCACTTCTTTTAGACAGTGAACCAAAACTCCTTTGTTATCATGGTGATCTAGCCATGCTATATCCTCCTTTGTGACACTGAAAACTTGACTTTCAGCTCAACATAACTAGAAAACCAGAAATTCCCACTTTAGTATATAATCCTAAGCCATCATCCATCTATCCATTCTCTTCCGCTTATCCATTGTTGGGTCGCAAAGGTAGCAGACTAAGTAGGGAGGCCCAGACTTCCCTCTCCCCAGCCACTTGGAGCAGCTCCTCCGAGGGAATCCCAAGGCGTTCCCAGGCCAGCCGAGAAACATAGTCCCTCCAGCGTGTCCTGGGTCTTCCTCTGGGTCTCCTCCCGGTGGGACATGCCCGGAACACCTCACCAGGGAGGCGTCCAGGAGGCATCCTAACCAGATGCCCGAGCCACCTCAACTGGCTCCTCTCGATGTGGAGAAGCAGCGGCTCTACTCCGAGTCCCTCCCGGATGACTGAGCTTCTCACCCTATCTCTAAGGGAAAGCCCAGTCACCCTGCAGATAAAACTAATTTCAGCCGCTTGTATCTGAGATCTCGTTCTTCCGGTCACAACCCAAAGCTCATGACCATAGATGAGGGTAGGAACATAGATCGACCGGTAAATTGAGAGCTTCACCTTTTGACTCAGCTCTCTCTTCACCACGACAGACCGGTACAGCACCCGCTTCACTGTCAACACTGCACCTATTCGCCTATCGATCTCACACTCCATTTTTCCCTAATTTGTGAACAAAACCCTGTGATACTTAAACTCCTCCACTTGGGGCAAGACCTCCTCCCCGACACAGAGAGGGCACTCTACCCTTTTCCAGCTCAAGACCATGGTCTCGGATTTGGAGGAACTGATCCTCATCCCGGCCGTATCACACTCGGCTGAAAATTGCTCTAGCGAAAGCTGTAGATTACGACCTGATGATGCCAATAGGACCACATCATCTGCAAAAAACAGAGAAGCAATCCTAAGACCACCAAACCTGATCCTCTCAACATCTTGGCTGCACCTAGAAATTCTGTCCATAAAAGTTATGAACAGAATCGGTGACAAAGGGCAACCTTGGCAGAGTCCAACTCTCACTGGAAACGAGCCTGACTTACTGCCGGCAATGTGGAACAAGCTCTGACACTGGTCGTACAGTGACCTAACAGCCCGTATCAAAGAGCCTGGTACCCCATACTCCCGGAGTACCCCCCACAGGTGGGTGTAGAGCTGGTCCAGTGTTCCACGACCAGCACGAAAACCACACTGCTCCTCCTGAATCCGAGGTTCGACTATCCGACGGACGCTCCTCTCCAGAACCCCTGAATAGACCTTACCATGGAGGCTTAAGAGTGTGATCCCATTGTAGGTGGAACACACTCTTTGGTCCCCTTTTTATGATAGGAGACTACCACCCCAGTCTGCCAATCCAGGGGAACTGCCCCTGATGTCCACGCAATATTGCAGAGTTGTGTAAGCCAACACAAACCCACAACATCCAGAGCCTGAAGGAACTCCAGGCGAATCTCATCCACCCCTGCGGCCCTGCCACCGAGGAACTTTTTAACCACCTCTGTGACCTCAGCACCAGAGACTAGAGAGCCCGACCCAAAGTCCCCAGGCTCTGCTTCCTCAGTGGAAGACGTGCCAGTGGGAATGAGGAGTAGGGATGGGAATTGATAAGAATTTAGCAATTCCAATTCCTTTATCGATATACCCTAATGCATGCTCAATAATCCAGGTAGAAAAATCCAAAAAAGCTAAGTCTGGTCTTCTGGACATTCAAAAAACAAAAAAAGCAAAAACATTGTAGAAACATTTCGTCTTTCGTCCGAAAGACTTCCTCAGTCTGAGCTGCTGTATTCAGCTCAGTCTTATAAATAGCACCCTCTCACAGTGGCTCATCATGTGAGCAGCTGGTTTCAGGCTGTCATCAGCCAACTGGTTGATCCACTGTGAGAGGGTGCTATTTATAAGACTGAGCTGAATACAGCAGCTCAGATTGAGGAAGTCTTTCGGACAAAAGACGAAACGTTTCTACAATTTTTTTTGCTTTGTTTTGTTTTGTTTTGTTTTTTGAATGTCCAGAGGGCCAGACTTAGCTTTTTTGGACTTTATCAATATAGTTTATCAATTCAATTCCTTATCAATTCTCTTTATCAATTCTCATTGGGTTAGGCAATAAAATATAGTAAACCATTTGTGTACATGCAGTATTTAATGATCTTTCACCAAAACAAAAATATAAGTTGTATGAATAGTGAATTCCTAATTAACAATAACACATCATCAAAAGACGTTGGAATTGGTGAAAAGCTTGTACACAGTTGGACTTCTCGATCCATTCTCAGAGCTACGGAGATGGGGGCTGCTGCTGCACTGACAGAAGCTTTCTGTCCTCAAAAATTTCTTCTAGTGGTGTCTTTTTTTGCTTCTTTACGGGAGGCATCTGAAATTATTGACATAACGACAACTTGTAATTCACAAGTTTCAATTTTAATCCATGCATATCATCTTTCATTACAAAAAACAAAACTTACATAGTTATCATCATCTTCATCCTCTTCTGCGTCACTCTGTGTCCCTCCCATCTCTGCCAGCTTCAGAAAAAAATCACTATGCAAGAAATTGAAATCAGTCAATCATGAAAAACACAGTGTTTTTTTTTTGTGTACATTTTCTAATTCAAATACCTCTGCTGTTGTTACTGCGGCTGCCTGAGTGTTTTCTGCCACCGCTGCTGCCCGAAAGGAGAAGCTAAAGGTGTGCTAGCACCAGCCTCTGAGCCAGCCAGACTCCGCCAATCCTTGTCAACTAAATGTTATTACAGGAGAGGGAGATTTATAAAATACAGTGGAAGCAACAGCAAAAAGGTAAGAAGTGAAAGAAACTGTAGGAGGTATGCTGGTGAAGATTCTCAGTCATCCAGGACATGATAAAATCAAAAAAGGTGTTCAATAAGAAACAACTGGACTTTATTTGTAGCAGAAGACGTTTCGCCCTTCATCACAGTCTGCTCTTAGAATTGAGAAAGCCTTTTGGATGAAGGGTGAAACGTTTTCTGCTACAAATAAAGTCCAGTTGTTTCCTATTTAACACCTTTTTTGATTTTGAAACTGTAGGAGTTTAACTTTACCTGCTGCAACATTTAAAACAGAGGAGGACGCTTTGTTATCTCCACTTCCTTCACCACCTAGCAGCGTGTTAAAGATGTTACATTTGTTCAAACTAACCACATGCTGAGTGCTCAAATGTTTCATGTTAGAAGTATTTCTGCCATTTATAGTACCGTAATCGACGCGTTGCATGTGTTGCAAGTAGCCCTGGTCTCATCTTTTTTAGTGAAGTGAATCCACACGCTGGACCGCTTCCACCTCGACGCCATGTTGAATACCAAATACGGCGCATGTCTGTGATGTCATCACGTAAATGCGTCACCACGACGAGTCAGAAGAACCGATAAACTGAATTGTTAAGACAAGCAGCCTACAATTCCATGGATTGAACTCCAAAGAACCGGTTCTTTAAAAGAGCCGGTTCTCAATTTCCATCCCTATTGAGGAGGTCTTCGAAGTATTCTGCCCACCGACTCACGACATCCCGAGTTGAGGTCAGCATCACACCACCTCCACTATAAATAGTGTTGGTGGCGTACCACTTTCCCTGCCTGAGACGCTGGATGGTGGACTGGACCAGAATCTACATGGCCTCGCCGAACTCCACCCATGCCGGAGTTTTTGCCTCAGCGACCACCCGAGCTGCATGCCGCTTGGACTGCCGGTACCCATCAGCTGCTTCCGGTTCCCACAGGCCAGAAAGGCCCAATAGGACTCCTTCTTCAGCCTGACAGCATCCCTCACCGCCGGTGTCCACCACCAGGTTTGAGGGTTACCACCACAACAGGCACTGACAACCTTGCGGCCACATTCCGATAAGCCGCCTCGACAATAGAGGCACGAACATGGCCCACCCAAACTCAATGTCCCCCGCCTCCCTCGGAACGTGTTTGAAGCTCTCTCGGAGGTGGGAGTTAAAGCTCCGTCTCACAGGAGACTCTGCCAGATGTTCCTAGCAGACCCTCACAATACATTTGTGCCTGCCAGGTCTGACCGGCATCCTCCTCCACCATCGGAGCCAACTCACCACCAGGTAGTGGTCAGTGGACAGATCCACCCCTCTCTTCACCAGAGTGTCCAAGACATGCGGCTGCAGATCAGATAGGCGGAGGCAAGGGTGTAACTTTAGGTCTAACATTGAGGGGGTTATGCTATCTACCTATTTATTTATCGAATAAATAACTTTTTTTATGATTCAGGATATTTTAGGGTTAAAATATATTGTAATGCTTTTACTGTGATTTACTGTGATTTACTTAACTTTCCTGTTTTCTCTGTATTTATTCTGCTCCTTTTTTGTTCCACATAGGTTCAACAAGTAAGAAAAAAACTCACTATTTTTCTGCATTTTTTTCAGCCATAACACATATTTTACATTTTTAAGATTTATTATATACATACCTCAATTTCATAATTTTCAAAGAGTGTGTATGTACCTGGTTCACTACAGTTTAACTAGGAAAAATTACAACAAATGATTCAAATACAGCCATAACATGACAAGAGCAGAGTAAAACCCTGCATCATACCTGTCAAGTTTTGGATTAAAAATAAAGGAAATTTTCTGCCGGGTACGTCGAGCCATCCCACTAGCCCAAGGATCTGCAACCTTTATGATCAAAAGAGCCATTTATGCCCCTTTGTTCACTAAATTAAACGTTTCCGGAGCCACAATACCTGCTACAACTGGGATTCTCAACTGGTGGCCCACAGACCACTTTAAGTTTGTTAAAGGACAATTTTCTGACCTGTAGTTTTCTGGCCATTGTAAAGCTGAAAATATCTAACGATTTGTTGATATTTTTACATTTTAAGACTAAAAAAGACCAGATTATCATAAAGAAGGAAAAATAATGTGATCTTTCCCAATTAAAAAATAAAATAATGAACTATGCAGGTCTAGGTAAATTATTTTAATCGTGGAAAAATTAAATATCCTACTTCAAATAAATAAAGTTAACTTATGTTTTACTCATTCTATTAGTTCTAGTATTCACACATTTGCAAAGGAAATGACAGGAAAAACTGCTAAAACTAGCCCTTTTTGTTGTTATAAGAACAAATAAAATTCAGTTTAAAGTTAGTTTTGATCAAAGCTTGGAAGAGCCACTGCTGAGGGACCAAAGAGCCACATGTGGCTCCAGAGCCGCAGGTTGCAGACCCCTGCACTAGCCCAACCAAAGTCCAGGACCCCTTACATTTTAAGACAGGTTTACAAGAAATCTAAAATAACTACCTATCAGCCTCTTTCAAACCAGTTATGTGATCACAATCTGATAGGCCTACCTTTGTGCTTGATGGATTTTTCATGCTGACGGACATCGTTCCTTCCCCCATGAGAGACACTAAAGTCGCAGTTACAAATCTTAAAAAACGCGTAATTGTGTCCCACCCTACTCTTCTTAAGGAAAGTAAATTCGCTGTCCCATTTTTCAAGATATTTACATGAAGTCTTAACTTTTTTGGCAGGGACGCCTTCTCTCTCGTTACATTCATCTCTGTGTTTTTCCGGGTTTGTGTACCCGTTGCCAGCAGTAACATCGCGAGAACTGCCACCGAGGCTACTGCAGGGGGCAGTTCTCGCGAGGCTAGTGACAGAGGCAAAAAAATATGTCCCCGGCTGCTGCTGGAGGGGGGAGGAGGAAGAGGAGGCGAACGGCAGCTTTGAAGGCAGAGATAGAGCAGTCGTGCTAGCTCCTCCTCCGCGCGCACCTCCAGTTAATCCGGGAGCTTGAAATGAATGCTGCCATTTTTTTGGGGGGGTTATATTGACTGGATCCAATTATTGAGGGGGTTAAATCCCCCCCATCCCCCGTGTAAATTACGCCTATGGGCGGAGGGAGGCTACCCTCTCGTTCACCGGGGTGAACACCAACGTACAGGCACCAAGATGGGGCCAACAAGTATGCCCACTCCTGCTCGACGCCTCTCACCAAGGGCAACTCCAGAGTGGAAGTGTCCAACCCCTCTCAAGGAAACTGGTTCCAGAGCCAGATATACCCTATCACATTCAGTGACATAAGTGATGGTAGTGGCAAGTCTACTGCCTTTGTTTTACATGCCTTAGACCCTTTATGTTCTGGTAGATTTTTTGTTTTACCTAGTAGCAGGGATGTCATCTAGTGTGATGGGGGGTCTTACACACTGTAGCCCTGCTTTTAAGTAAAATTTGCCAAAGTAATAATCTGCTCTCTAATTCACAGAATATTGATGCCATATGGGCTAAGAGATGCCCATTACAACACTTACAACTTCCCCACCCTGATCTGTGAAGCAACTACACACAGATTTTTCTTTTTTTTTGCCACTTCCTTCAAATACCATTTCTAGTCTTGAGCCAACATAAACTTAAAGAACACAGCAAAAAGTGATGATATGATTATATCTGTGTTCATTCAACTGGGGGAAACAAATCAAAGCTCACCGGAAACTTTTCTCCATATTTGCCCTACATTCTGGATGTTGAGAAAGTTGCATTAAAAATTAAGACGTTTAACTTTTTGTTGCTTACTTTGAGGCTTGGTGCATATCAGTATCTCATCATGTTTAATGATGTTCTGAGAAGCTAATGATGGAGTCCTTATGGGTCTGCTAGATAGATGAAAGCTCTCAATGGAATTTGATCTCCCTCCAAGTAGTTCAGAGCAGCATTCTGTGTATGATTTGTAATGAGCTGAACTTGCATTTTCTCAAAGTTGTTCATGACGCACATAATAGTCTCACAAGGAGGGTGTAGAAACACTATTTGTCTACTTTCTTATTTAATTGCTGCAATTAGAAGAAACACAAACTATGTAAAAAAAATCTGAATCTGAGGTGTAGCAAAACTGAATATTGTTAGGGCTTTTATATCTGGTATTAATTCAAGCTACATGCTGCAGGCTAATGTTTATTTATTTATTTATTGGAAAAAGCTATTTTAAAAGCCTAAAAAAACAATTTAAGCAATATACTGCACCCTGATGCATGCTCAATAATCCAGGTAGAAAAATCTAAAAAAGCTAAGTCTGGTCCTCTGGACATTCAAAAAAAACAAAAAAAAACAAAGCAAAATAAAATAAAATGTAGAAACATTTCGTCTTTCGTCCGAAAGACTTCTTCAGTCTGAGAAGCTGTATTCAGCTCAGTCTTATAAATAGCATATATATGCCAGCATTATAAATAAAAAAAATAAATAAAAATGCCAGCATTATAAATTTAAGCAATATGTTTTCAGCGTGCCACATTCACCTCAATACATAGTTATTGTTGCAGTTTAGCAACTTAAAAGATTCAAGGGTTTTAGAGGACAACAATGCCATTGCATTTTTGGTCTACAAGGATCTAGCTGACGTCAAGGTGACGTCGCGAGCACCGCAGTATGGCTGCACTGATGGGAGCTCCGCTTCGTCTTAATCTTTTTTTGTTCCTGTTGTTCTTGTTTTAGCCTTTTTTTGTGTGTCTACACCTTACACCAGTGTTTCCCAACCTTGGGGCCCCGACACTCATGGGGG